>CAUYQV010085864.1:0-23330 GCA_963574575.1 Galagoides demidoff
CGTTGTGGCGGGCGCCTGTGGGCCCAGCTACTTGGGAGGCGGAGGCAGGAGACTCGTTTGAGCCCAGGAGTTGGAGGTTGCTATGAGCTGTGATGCCATGGCACTCTACCCAGGGGGATAGCTTGAGGCTCTGTCTCAAAAGAAAAAAAAAAAGAAATTAATAAACAGGACAGTTATGGAGGGAGCTGCAGCATCAGAGGATTTTTCTGTCTTTTGTGATAGCCAAAAAAATAAAACCAGTGGAGGCTTGGCGCCTGTGGCTCAATCGGCTAAGGTGCCAGCCATGTACACCTAAGGTGGTGGGTTCGAATCCCCAGCCCGGGCCCGCCAAACAACAATGATGGCTGCAACCAAAAAATGGCTGGGTGTTGTGGTAGGCACCTGTGGTCCCAGCTACTTGGGAGGCGGAGGCAGGAGACTCGCTTGAGCCCAGGAGTTGGAGGTTGCTATGAGCTGTGATGCCATGGTACTCTATCCAGGGGGATAGCTTGAGGCTCCGTCTCAAAAAAAAAGGAAAACCAGTGGAGAGGAAACTGACCCAAAGTGTTGAAGAATGTGAGTATACAGTGGAAGTGAAGAAGCCTTTGAGATGGGAGGGGTGGTCCCATCTTGGTCCTGATCCGGAGTATCAGCTGTATGCCCTTAGTGCTGGTCACTTAGTCTCTCTAAACTTCAGTTTTCTCGTTAGTAAAACAGAGTTAGTAATAGTACCTAGCTCATGGTGTTGCTGTGAGATAATGTATATAAAGAGCTTCTTAATTCGCTGCTCAGCTACTGGTCTGGGAGCAAAGACTCTGGTGTGTTCTGAGTCTGGGCCATATGACCAGTGACGTCATAATGCCCTGGTAGTCTCCAGCTTCTCCACTAGGGAGTTGCTGATCCTTGGGAACCAAGGACTAAAGCTGATATGCGAGACCTTTACCAACTGAGGGTTTCGTGAGCCAACTGAGGGTTTCGTGAGCATACTCCTTTGCCAAGATCTTGGTGAATAGTCTCTCACTGTGCAGTTGTATCTTAGAAATTGTTTTACTTTTGATCATGATTGTGCTTGGCTGGATGCTTTTTGTTGGATTCGCATGTTACTTGGGCACATTTCCAGAGTTGATGGTAAGTAACAACCCAGACTGTAAATCCCAGTCCTGGTGCTGCTGGCTCACCCTCTCATCTGGGGTTTCTGACAAAACTAGAAAGATACCTGAGGTCTCACCGTTAATTGGAAGTCAGGATATGATGGGAACAAACTTAATTTTCTCATCCTGTTGGGGACATCTTCCTTTTATGTCTTTTTTTTTTCTCCTTCCTGCTGCAGATAGTACCTGACTTGTGGTTTTCACGCCATATGGGTCAGTGGTTGTTGGTAGGAAGAACTTTGGGGATTGGTGGGGCCTTTCAGCAGCCCTTCCAGGGGTTTCACCCAGCCCACCATACAGGGGTGGCTACCTACCTCTGCCCTTTAATTTTCTTTCTGACTCAGCCTCCAACTCTGAAGTGGAAAGAGAGGTGGCCTGTTCAGGAGAGCAAGGCAAAACTGAGGAGCCAGGCTTTGGATGAAGATCTGCCACTGTGAGTAGGTGGTCAGGTCTATTGGCTAGATTTCCTCCCTTCTCAGAGAACTTGGTAGGACCCTGACATCTCAATGCAGAGTTCTTATTTCTCTGGAAAATATAATTAACTGCGGAAGGGGAAGTGTTTTAGGTAGGACTGCTAAAGACTGCAGACCAGGGTTCTCTGTTAATATCCATGTTTATAGGTGTTCATTCTGAAGACTGTTCCCATCTATTAGTTTGTTTTCTCTTCAAAAACACTATAATAATTTGGACCAACATTTTTAATGCCCCTTTTGGTAGATACTGAAACTGTAGTTATTAACTTGAGTGCAGGTTCTAACTTTGCAATGTACTAGCTTTGCAACATTGGGAAAGTTAATTTCTCTGAACCTCAGCTTCTTCTTCTGTACCATGGGACATACCTGAAAGTTTGTAAAGATATATTTGGGAGTTCATGTAAAGCATTTAATGCAAGTTGACAGTTAAGATTTAATAAAATACTAACTCAACAAGGAAGCAAAGTAATGAACCAGTCAACAAAGATTTACTGGTAACAGTGACCTCAACGATTTACTCAAGGTCACATTAGCTAGTTCATTGGTGAAAGTGGAATACAAGCACAGATCTTTCCCTTTGGACTTAATAGCCTCTCACAGTTAGTCTACTAGATCAGCCTGCCTACAGGAAACATTAATGGCAATATGCCTTTTAGCCTAAACCATCTCTTGGTTTTTTTATATTCCACCCCATTTCATTCAAACCTGTTGTGCTGTTCCCATTGTTAGAGAAACTTAACTCAGAGTTTTAATGAAGTCATACCCTTTTGGGGAGGCAGCTCCTCCAGAAGATAGGGGTATCAAGCCCCAGGCCCAGGTATACATAAGAACAGGACATGATGATTGGTTTCTTGTTCTCCACCTGTCCCAGGATTTCTGTGAGAACATTGGCCCAAAGCAGTCAGACCTTTGTGAGGTTGGGGACACTGGGCACTTGAGCTGAGCCACATTGTGTGATCCTGACTGAATAACTTAAACTGTTCTGCACCTCAGTTTCTCCTACTATGAAATTAGTAAAACAGGTTGGGTGTGGTGGCTCATGCCTGTAAATCTAGCACTTGGAAGGCCAAGGTGGGTAGATTGCCTGAGCTCACAGGTTGGAGAGCAGCCTGAGCAAGAGCAAGACCCTATCTCTAAAAAATAGGCAGGCATTGTAGCCGGCTCCTGTAGCCCTAGCTACTTGGGAGGCTGAGGCAAGAGAATTGCTGAAGTCCAAGAGTTTGAGGTTGCTGTGAGCTGTGATGCTATAGCACTACTGGGGGCAACCTGGTGAGACTCCATCTCAAAAAAAATAAAAAAAGAAAGAAAGAAATGAGTAAAACAGTTTGTCTTCTTTCTCTTCCTTTCTCAGGAATGTTGGAAGGAGGCTTACCATGAGTAATAAGGGCTTAATTGTGCCATTTTATAAGATGTAATATTTTTCTTCCTTGAATAGCCTAACAAGAGTCTATAAGGTTAATTGCTCATAGCAAGCCTTAGCTAGCTAATTCTCTCAATTATTCCAACCTGGGTTTTGTTTGTTTGCATAGCAATGTTTTTTGCATCTAATTGCATAAAGCGAACGGGTAAACGTTTTGGCGGTTGGTGTGATGCTAGCTGGGTCCTAACCAAGTGACTTCCCTAGAGACTAGGGCCCTTTTTGATAAATTTTCTTTAGCCCCAACAGACCTGCTATCTTGGCCAACAAGCCTTTATTGTATCAGTCAAGAGTATGCTCTGACTGGGACCTCAAGATGACAGTGGCTGATGTCACAATTGATGTCTGAGCTCTGGCCCCTCAAAATGGTCACAGGTAGCCATTTCAATTCAGATTAGACCACAGAGCTCCTCAGCCAGGAGCTGCCATGCTGGGTCATCCACCATCTGGTCTCTAAGGAAAACAGCACAGTTTCTGGGAACCAAGGAATAGAACACCACACCTTTCAGAACCACTCATCTCTCCCTGAGCATACTACTAGCTGAGCAAGAAGCCCTGCAATGATTGTTGTCTTATGGATGGTTCTCATTGCAGGAACGATGTGGAAAGGATATAAATATCCTCCAGGAGGGGTAAGTGTACTTTCAACTTTGTTTTCTATTTCTACTTGGAAATGTATTCTCCCAGAGAAACAAACTAAGTATGGAAATCCAACTCTTTTATTAAAAAAAAAAAATTTACCTACTTTTATTATTCACATTCACACCCTAAAGTTGGGAAAGTTCCCACTTTCTTTCATGTCATCTTTTATGCCTGTTTTTTTATGAGTCTTTATTCATGTTCTTCAGTTTGGAAACAGAGAAAAGGATATTTCAGTCCCAGAGTCAGAGCTTTCTGACTTGGGCAACCTAGTCCCTGTTGCACATATCATATGCTTAGCTTTCACTACTGTTTCCTACATGAGCTCACCTAAGCACCCAAACTTATCTCTGCGGTAAGTAAGCACTACTCTGTAAAAAGGTTCTTGTGGCAGATGTCTCTTTCCTTTCCTCCTGTTTGTCTTTTCTCTGCCTCTTGGTCAGCTTCCACACTGCTAAGCACCTTGGTGGCTGGGCTCAGAGGCATGAGGTGAGACAGACTTGGACACAAGCTACTTTTGCCATCCCTTGGCAAGGCCAATTGTCTCAGTTTCACACTAGCAACTGACATACGTTTCCTCCCCTCCCCCAGACCCCAGTGGAAGTAGCCAAAGATGATCCTGGTGAAGTAATGCAGCTCTGAAGCTCACCTGACCAGCTGTACAGTTCCTGTTATTGGTTTCGCATAAAGTAATTGCACATTATTTTGTCATATTTTATGTAAAAAATTACCGCTCTTAAGATGAAGACTTGGTATTCTGTTAGCTTGTAACAGAGAGAAGGAGGGTAGAGAAGTAGTCGGGGCAGATGGGAGATGAATGTGCTCCTTCTGATACACAGTCCCTGAGACTGGCATTAAGACTGAGGTAACTGACTGGGCGCGGTGGCTCACACCTATAATCCCAGCACTCTGGGAGGCCAAGGCAGGTGGATTGCTTGAGCTTAGGAGTTCAGGACCACCCTGAGCAAGAGTGAGTGCCCCTGGGTGTGGTGGCACACAGCTCTAGTCCCAGTTACTTGGAAGGCTAAGGCAAGAGGATCACTTGAACCCAGGAGTTTGAGGTTGCTGTGAATAATGACGCTACAACACTCTACTCTGGGTGACAGAGTGAGACTGTCCTCCCCCCCCCCCCCAAAAAAGACTAAGATAACTAGTTCAATTTGTCCCCTGTTCTTTGTCCTTAAGGATAGAAATTATCTTTAGACCTGTTTTCCCAAGTAATACCTTTCTTCTGGGTCCCTGGTCCAGAAGTGAAAAAGTGTTACAGAAAAGACTAGCAATTGCAGCAACTTTAAGCCTGTTCTTTGGAGGTATTTCTTTCTTGTGGCCTTTTCACTCTTCGTAAGAACCCAAAGCTTACATCACATGGGGAAAGAATATTTTAATATTGGGATAGAAAGTAAAGTATACAATACTCTCCTAAAGCTGTATATTAGCCTCATCTTACAAAATAGCAAAATAAAGTCAAGGGCTTATGTATCTTTCCAACACATACAGCTCTGGGTTGCCAACAAGATTAAGATCCATCCATAACCTCAGATATGGTGAGAAGGAAAAAAAAAGATTAAGGTTAGGCTTTCTCCTTAGCATGCTTTTATGTATCAAGAAAGAGTTAAAAAAGAGAACTGATATATCCAAGATCTTGCTGTTTAAAGGGCTCTCTCACCTAAAAAGCCAAGAAGTTGGGCAGCGCCCACAGCTCAGTGCATAGGGCACCAGCACTAGGCTGGCAGGTTTGACCCCAGCCGAGCCAGCTAAACAATGACAACTCCAACAAAAAATAGCTAAGTGTGTGGTGGGCACCTGTGGTCCCAGCTACTTGGGAGGCTGAGCCAAGAGAATTGCTTAAGCCCAGGAGTTTGAGGTTGCAGTGAGCTGTGATGCTATGGCACTCTACCAAGGGCAACATAGTGAAACTCGTCTCAAAAAAAAAAAAAAAAAAAAGCCAAGAAGCTGCCTGATGATTCTTTTAGCAGTGACTACTGCTTATAAAGGTAGCTTATGCTAACTTTAAAAGCTAACTGCTGGCTTGGTGCCTGTGGCTCAAGCAGCTAAGGTGCCAGCCACATACACCTGAGCTGGCGGGTTTGAATCCAGCCTGGGCCTGCCAAACAAGGATGGCTGCAACCAAAAAATAGCCAGGCACTGTGGCAGGCACCTTGTAGTCTCAGCTACTTGGGAGGCAGAGGCAGGAGAATCGCTTGAGCCCAGGAGTTGGAGGTTGCTGTGAGCTGTGATGGGGGACAGCTTGAGGCTGTGTCTCAAAAAAAAAGGCTAACTGCTCAGCCCTCAACATATGAAAGCAAAGATGGGAACCTAAATATAAGACCTGTATAATTAATCTAGGTGTCTGAGCCCTAGGATCTTCCTAATAAGCACTCTTGACAGTGTTTTGATGCTTTCAGACACACAGAGAAACTTAACAGGAAAAGATATATGGTACCATACCCATTCTGTGGATGCTTGGGGATGACTGATATAGTTAGTTCCATTAGTAAGAGCACACCTTTTCAGGCAAAGTAGATCTTTTGGTTACATAGAACACATTTTGCTGATGGTTATTTGGTATGTTTGCTAAACTCTAAGTGGCTCTTTGCAGTGAATGAATTACCCCCTTTTTAAATGAAAAGACAAATGAATTCAAAATTAATAAGCAAAACTTTGAGACAGAGTCTCACTTTGTTACCCTCAGGAGTGCTCTGGTGTCATAACTCACAGCAACCTCAAATTCTTGGGCTTAAGTGGTTCTCTTGCCTCAGGCTCCCAAGCAGCTGAGACTACAGGCTCCTGCCACAACACCTGGCTATTTTTAGAGATGGGGTCTCACTCTTGCTCAGGCTGGTCTAGAACCTGTGAGCTCAAGCAATCCACCTGCCTCAGCCTCCCGTGGATTTATAGGCATAAGCCACCACACCCGCCCAAAACTTTAGTAATTTCTGAATGCAGGATATGAACATCTTTTATATTTCTTATGTGGCCCATACTTAACACATTATAGTTAGCTCTAAGTATCTACATCAGGTGTCCTCAAACTATGGCCTGTGGGCCACACGCAGCCTGCCTAGGACATTTATCCGGCCTGCCAGGTGTTTTTGCAGCCGCTGCCTGTCTGGCTTAGCAGCCGACTCATCATCCCAGGGCCCGTAGTCCAGCCCTTCAACAGTCTGAGGGACAGTGAACTGCCCCCCCGCCCCGCGTTTAAAAAGTTTGAGGACCCCCTGAACATTCTCTGGCTGCAAGGCTGTGTCCACTTGTGTCATATACATTTCTAAGGACTTCACAGCTATTTCAAGCTTTTTATTATAGGGGATCAGAACCTGCTCTGCTTCTTCCTTCCAGTTTGAGTATATGTCCAAAACTCAAATCATGAAGTTAGATTCTATTGCTCTGACCTCCAAACTTAGGTGTCTGAGAATAGAACAGTTCTCTAAGCCAGTAGGGGGAGAGAAGAGATACCAGTAGAACAAACTGTGGAAAGAGGTGGCAAACCCTACCTCTGAAGGCTGACAATTTTACTGAGATTTCTAGCTGGAAAAAATGTCTGCGGGGACAAGACAAAGAGTACCTTAACGTCTTGATCAATAAAGGCAAAACAGTAAAAGTATCAATAAAATATTTTAATGCCTACAATTTCTTGTATACATAAACTGTAAAACTTTCACCTGTATATGCAAAAGTATATTCCCTTGCAGGTCAACAGCACCAAAAACCAAACTAAGCTATGGAAAAGATTTTTTTTAAAAAACTTGATTTGTCTAATACATAAAAGACATGATGGGTTTAATAACTCCAAAGAAATCTATATCTCACTGTTAATACACTAAATGTCTGAATATTCCATCATATCCACTCAGAAAATAAATAATAGTCTAATATATTCAGCACATTGAAAATAAAACCACCAGTCTCTCTTTATATATTTATTCTCTTTCCAAACATGTTTTGGTCTCCTGCTATATCTCAAAAATGTACTAATACCTGCTTTTAAGTTACAAAATACAAAACAATTTCTTGGAGAAAATCCTGGGGATTACATTATAAGCAAAATTTTGAGTTCCTATAGACTTTTTTAATAACAGTCTTTGAACCTTTTTACAGCACACACATAAGGCTGCCTGTGACATGTGGTACCCTGGCCTCCAAATGGACATAACTGCATTTATAGTTTAGAGAAAATACAAAGTTCTGAAAGTAGCCTTAAATAAGTGCCCTCTGCTTTGACGTAATATCAAAAGCAAGTGGGACTGTGCAATCAAAGCCATGAGTTTTATGAAAATTACTTTCCTTTCACATCATTTGTGTTAGAGAATGCCACACCCATGATCATGTAACATTATTACAATCATGAAATAACATTACTACATTCGAAACATTACCCAATAAAAGGCACATCTTTAAATATAGAAGAAAATTTGAAAAATCAAAACAGAGGAAATATTCAAATCAAGCACATAATTTACAAACCTTGATAAAATAATAGCCTATTCCAGTTTCTTCAAAGGTTTGTGAGTTTTGAGGAGTCATGAAGTACAGAAGGACAAAGTGGAAGACAGGATTTGAAAACAAAAGCAAAATTTAGACAAGTAGTAGACTGAAATCAGATTTCAGAGTCTGAATGTTTAAAATAAAGTCCACAAAAAACTTTGGGAAGAGGAAGAAAAAATGCACATCAATGACAGCAAAGGAAATAATGTTATAAACCTATTTTATTACATGGAACATCACACTACCCTTAAAACAATTTCAGTGAAGGTATTTGACATTGAAGAGGAAGTTAATAGGATTTTCTGCTACCAGTGTAACAGTTCTATGTGGAGAGTTAGGGTGTCATTCCTAGTGATGAAGATACCTTTCACCTTTCGTGGAATTCCACTTCAAAATTAAACCCTTATACTTGGAAAGTTTGAAACTCAATTAAAATGAGTTGGTCTAAAGGACTGGGTCACCTGGTCCCATTAAGGAAGGCTAACAATAGTAATCTATAATATCCAAACTTGAATAAAGAAGACTTTATGGATAAAAAGGAATACAAAAAAACATCTGAACCTATTAAAGAATACAGATTCTATGTTGGACAACCCCAACTTCCTAATGCCTACTGTCCAAAGGCTTGAGAACATTTATTATAGAATTATCCTACAAGCTTAGGTCTGACTTCCCTCAACCCTCCACATATAGTGCCAAGGACAAATGCTCTCTAGCATTGTATCTCACTTTATGTTGCTACTTGTTAGACTTGGCTTTTCTCCAGCCAGATCCCAAGTCAGCCTGACTGGAATTCCAAGGATTTAAGTGCTATCAAATCTATAGATATCACTTCAGGATGAAAATGAAATTCCAGAGCCCAGTAAGATACCAATAACAGGGAGCATCCTTTTCTATCTGGGGGGAAAAAAATCTCTTCACAGTGCATAGTTTGAAATGAAAGTGCAATATAGACAAAAAGAGAAGGTGGTGCTCTTGATATACATAAATTTAGTTTTTTGGTATAAATATTTTCTAACAAATTTAAGCTAAGAATGCAAAGTCATTAACATCCAGAGGTATGGGACACCTTGGGATTTCAAAATATCTTTATGATGGGTAGGGCATGGGAAGGAGGGAAACCTCACATGTCACTTATTTTTTAAACTACTACTCTTTCAAATCTCACGTTTGAATAAAATATTTTTCTTTAATATAAAAAATGATTTTTAAGGTAAAAATCAATCAGCACAGTGACCTTGTCTATTTTACACTAAAGCCAAACTTTTTTTAATAAATCTGAAAGGAAAACTTGTAGAAGAATATTATACTCACATAAACTGTATTTTAACTTCGAAAACTTTGTTAATTGCCTAATCACCTAAATTAATAAGAATGCTCAGCATCCAATCCATGAATAATATAGAATATACTTTACTTTGCACTTCAAAGTCACAGGGATGGCATCCATATGATAATTATAAATCCTACTCTACATTTTAAGTTCTCAACCCAAACTTAGATTGGGACAAGTCACTTTGCTGGCAACATTTATGGGAGGGCCAGGTTCCTCATAAAAAGTTTAACTGGGAGCCAGGCAGTATGCCCTACTCACATATTAGAATTATAGAAGTCAAGGGACATTCTTTTTTTCTCCTTTCAAAGAGCAAAGGAACAATAAAAGACTGGCTGACTGGTGAGCAGTCCCATATTAGAGTGCATAGCTCATCAGGATCAAGGTTGGCATCTGTGAAGAATCAACTTCATAAGGGCACAGTGGGCCTTATATCATCTGCATTACAGATTTCACCCTGGAAAATATTTGAAAATACTTTATGCTTAAATGATAGCCTGCAAATAACAGTATGCATGCCTTCTCCTTGAGTATCCAAGTATAAATCTCAAATGGTAAGGGGCATCTTCAAGCCTGAAGGAAGAAAATTCTTGCAGCAGAAGGTATCTCAAATTTCACAGAAACAAAAGCAGCTGCTAAAACCTCTTGAGTTTCTTGGCCTTTCGACGTTGCAGTTCTTCTTCTTCACGTCTCATTTCCTCTAAGTCCTCTTGCATACCTAGTCGTAAACTGCAAAAGAAAAAGTTCAGTGGGTATTTGTCAGTATATATAAGACTACCACGTTCTTTAAAAAGCAAGACTGAAATTTTAACTGAGAGCTCATATGGACTGCGCTGATGCTCTCAAACTGCCTCAGGCTTTTCTACTAAAAACAGACTAGTGGCTCAGGCGGGTGGATCACTTAAGCTCAGAAGTTCAAGACCAGGCTGAGTAATACTGAGACCCCTGTCTCTACTAAAAATAGAAAAATTAAGGCAAGAGGATAGCTTGAGCCCAAGAACTTGAGATTGCTGTGAGCTATAATGCCACAGCACTCTGGTCAAGGGGCCAGAGTGAGACTGTGCCTCAAAAAAAAAAAAGGAACAACCTCTCACCCCATGGGCCATGGAACCAAATTATGGTAGGAAAAAAGGATCTCTCACACAATGAAAACATCTTGGTATCTCAAAAGCTTTTAAAAATAAAGAACAAGAAACATCTGTTTATCAACATTCTAATTCTTTCCCAACATTTTAGTTTGACATTTTATCTAGTTACAGGAAAGAGAGGACAAGAGGAATAAAAGGGCTTTAAGGGCCTGGGTTAAGATTGAGGTGAATTATTTTACCCATAATTAATAGGTAATTAATAATTTTTTTTTTGGCTTGGCACCTGTGGCTCAAGCAGCTAAAGGCACCAGCCACATACACTTGAGCTGGTCGTTTCAAATCCAGTACAGGCCCGCCAAACAACAATGACAGCTGCAACCAAAAAGTAATTTTTTTTTTTCTGGAGACAGAGTCTCATTTTGTCGCTTGGTAGAGTACGAAGGCGTCACAGCTCACAGCAACGTCAAACTCTTGGGTTCAAGCGATTCTCTTGCCTCAGCCTCCCGAGTAGCTGGGACTATAGGCACCCACCACATCACCCAGCTATTTTTAGAGATGAGGTCTTGCTCTGGCTCAGACTGTTCTTGAACCTGTGAGCTCAGGCAATCCACCTCCCTGGGCCTCCTAGAGAACTAGAATTACAGGCATGAGCCACTGCACCTGGCCCAATTAATAATTAATAGTATAAACAAAGTAATTACTTATTACTCCTACCTGAGAAATTATCACTAGTTTACTATCAGACAGCCAAACAGGCATCAGACAGAGGAAATGAAATATACCTTCACCTGGTCTCTGAGGCTAGCAATGTTATGGGTTAGCAAGATTGAGATGTGTCTGATGGGGAAAGAAAAGCAAGAATATATTACAACAGGATTAGGGGAAGCCTCACATTTGCTGTGTGCATACAGATGAGGTACTGCACTAGGTACCTTATAGACATTGTCTTATTTTCAGTCTCAAACAGTGTATTCTCATTTACAAATGAGAATGAGTGGATTTAGAACAGCTAAAGAATTTGACTAAGGCCCCACAGCTAATAATCAGGAATGGAATCCAGAATTGTGGTCCCAAACCACCATTTCCAATAGTGCAACTATAGCAGTAAGAAGTGTTAATTTTTATGCTCACCTCTTTGCTTCTTCCTTCTGCTGCTCTTTCCAACTACTCTCCATGTAACGTAAGGCATAGTCACTTTCATCTTTGTATCTGAAAAGAGGAAGTCAAAGTTACAAAAAAAGAACAAAAATTCAATTTCCTTTAGGAACAATATATCCTGTCATTTAAAAAATCAACATCTCTTTTGTAACTAAAATACATTTAAGATTATTCCTTTTTACCTGGTGGAGAGTGAGGGGGGTGGAAGATGAGTGGAGGTGAGTTTCTGAAGTAAAGACAATTGAGCCCTTATTGTCTTCTGAGGGCAACTATTCCTAAATCTAATGTTGATGAAGGTAGGTACTGATCCAACAATGCCTCTGCAATTCACTCACCTATATTTATTGATAATATATATTAAAATTCTGAAACCACAATAGATATGAGAATTATTTTGTATACATGAACCTGACTTGACCATCATGAGGTAGGGAACAACTTTAGAACAGAGGAATGTGAAATAGATAGGTTAATGGCTTAACCAAGAACATACAGCTTAGTTAGAAAATAGATTAGATTTTTAGATCTGATTTTTAATCTAGTTCTTCCTTCTACTCTACTAATGTCTTTTCTTAAAAAAAAAAAAAACCTTTTCTTCGAATGGCCTTTGCCATTTAGATTTGTGTTCCTGTAGGTCTGGGGTACAGCCTGAAAGCCTGCATTGTAACAAGCTTATAGGTATGGTAATGCTGCTGGTTCTATATTGCTGTCAGTGACTAGTCTTGAGTAACAAAGCTTTTTTATACGAAGGAAAAAAGGAGATGTCAGATCAGAATGGCTTTCAACATGGCCTTGTGGATGGCTGACTTCAAGGCCAATTTATTTCTACTACACTAAGCAGCTTCATTCTCATTAAATATATATTTTGTAAGGATAATAGCTTAAAAGGGGATATTTATTGTTAAAAGCAAAAGACTACTTTTCCAAAGGGATTTTTTTGGTTTTCATAAAAATAACTACACAAACTATTCTGAATTAATTCTATAATATTTAGTGCCAAAGAGTATATTTGTCACTCAAGGGTTCCTAATTAAGAATTATATTTGATGCCTTTACAATGCATGTCTATTTCTCTTCTAATAACATGAATTATTCAAAATAAAAGTATATCATATTTATCTAAATCTTAAAGCCTTACTTTTTTCGGTCATAGCCAAAGATTTCTCGAATGTGCTTGGATATTTCTTCCTGAGATTCTCCTTCATCTTCGATAAAATCTTCCATATCAGAGTCATATTCATCATCATCTTCTTCCTCTTCATATTCTCGATGCCTTTTGTAACCAGTGGGGAAGGAAAGCCTTTGAGAACCTAAGAATAGAAACCATTATTATTTATAAGAACATTAAAACCCAAAACAGGCCCAACGGAATCCTATGTAAATCGAGACGATGAGAAATCATTAAAATAATAACCTTAGAAACTAAAGTGAGCAGGCTACTGTCATTACTACATCATCCCTGCTGTATTATGGTATCTGGAAAGACTAGAGCTACTGTTTAAAATCTCAGGGTTTTCAGGAAATATCTTGTTACATTTTCTAGCTTAGCAGTACCCATATTTCTGAATTTAAAAGATCAGTAAAATTCTAAAAAGAGAATTTACAAACTGCCGTAGCATCATGAGCCTTTAATTTTGCCAAGACAGCAAAAGTAACAATTACCATCTACTATAACACAATTTAATGTAAAAGTTTTTTCTGTTTGTTTTTTTTAAGATAGAGCCTTAAGCTGTTGCCCTCAGTAGAGTGCAGTGGCATCACAGCTCACAGCAACCTCCAACTCCTGGGCTCAAGCAATTCTTCTGTCTCCACCTCCCACGCTGAGACTATAGGTGCCTGCCACAATGCCCAGCTATTTTTTGGTTACAGCCATCATTGTTTGGTGGGCCCAGGCTGGATTTGAATCCGCCAGTTCTGGTGTATGTGGCTGGCGCCTTAGCCGCTTTGAGCCACAGGTGCTGAGCCTAATGTAAAAGTTTTAAGTCCAATGAAGTATGAATGATTCTCAGAATTGTAGATAACTGTTCAAATTGAGTAAGTTTGACTATAAGGGAAAAAAAATCACTATAATTTTTTTTGTTATTTTATCAAAAGACTGAAAAAAACTTTGCAACAGATAGGCACTGATCCATAGAACAGCATCTGGGAACAACTACTTTCTAGTCTTTGATTATAGACACTCCTTTTGTTCTTCTACAGTTGTTTTTAATAGGCATGGCTTGTCTTCCTATCTCAAGAGTTTCTTGGCTCAGCGCCTGTGGCTCAAGCAGCTAAGGCGCCAGCCACATACACCTAAGGTGGCGGGTTCGAATCCCCAGCCCGGGCCACCAAACAACAATGATGGCTGCAACCAAAAAATGGCCGGGCGTTGTGGCTGGCGCCTGTAGTCCCAGCTACTTGGCAGGTGGAGGCAGGAGACTCGCTTGAGCCCAGGAGTTGGAGGTTGCTGTGAGCTGTGATGCCATGGCACTCTACCCAGGGGGATAGCTTGAGGCTCCGTCTCAAAAAAAAAAAAAAGAGTTTCTCAACCTTGGCATGACACTTTGGGTCAGATAATTCTTTGTTGTGTAGAGGGGTTACCCTATGCATTATTAGCAGCATCCCTGGCCTCTAGTAAGTAGAGGAATCCCCTATCCCCATTTGTGAAAATCAAAAATGTCTCCAAGACAAGACACAGTGGCTCATGTCTATAATGCTAGCACTTTGGGAAGCCAAGGCAGTAGGATCACTTGAGGTCTGGAATTCAAGAATAACCTAAGCACGACTGAGACCTTGTCTCTACAAAAAACCCAGAAAAATCAGCCAGTCATAGTGGTATGCACCTGTAGTCCCAGCTACTCAGGAGGCTGAGGCAGGAGGATCCCTTAAGCCCAGGAGTTTCAAGTTACAGTGAACTATGATTATGGCACTGAACTCTAGCCAGGTGACAGAGCAAGACCGCTCCCCATATCGAGGTACCCTCCAAATGTCTCCAAATGTTGCCAAATGTACCCTGTGTTGAGAATCTAAAGTCTAGTTGAATTAGAAAGTTTAAAGCAAGGAATTTCATCATTAGTTTCTTTTTATAGTCAATGTGGTACCTAACAAATGCCTATTAGCATGAAGCAACTACGACCTAGCAGGTAGTAGGTAATGAACTTGTACCTTGGGACAGATTGCTAAAGAATCAGTGATTAGGACCTTGATACTACCCATTATAAGAACAAGAAACACAAGGATAGTATAAAACATTTCCTAGAACATAATAGGTGTTTACCAAACGTTTGCTCAGTAAGTATGTATCAACAGGCCTCAAGTTTACAATTAACACTCTGATCCTTGAAGATGAGTCTTTTTGATCCTCAGAGAAAGGTAACAATGGCTGGGTACCTGTAGCTCAGTGGTTAGGGCACCAGCCACATGCACTGGGGCTGGTGGGTTTGAACCTGGCCCGGGCTGCTAAATAACAACAACAAAAATAGCATTGTGGCGGGCACCTGTATTCCCAGCTACTAGGGAGGCTAAGGCACGAGAACTGCTTGAGCCCAAGAGTATGAGATTGCTATGAGTTATGATGCCACAGTACTCTACCAAGGGCGACAAACTGAGACTGTCTCAATTAAAAAAAAAAAAATAAAGCTTAAATCACCTACTGAACTGCACGTATCCAGAGTGTGCCAAAAAATGTATAGTGTATTAAGTTTGTAATACTCAAGTCATGTTTGACTTCTGCAATTGTAAGAGGTGCTCAATGTGACTTGTATTTGTCTTTTGTTATTGGTATATGTCAAGTTTATAATTTTAATTATTTTTTCCTTTTTTAAAATGTGTATACATTTTTTGGACACCTTCTGTATGTAAAGCATGTACTATATTCATCTCATCTCACAAATCAACAGTTTATAGCACTTGGGGAACACTGTAGGGGTGAACACAGGACCCTAAATAAGTCTTTCTAAAGACTTTTCTAAACCATGATCATTAAAGAAACTCTTAGCCACAGGACAAACACCACATCAGAATTCTATGAACAATAGAGTATAATTAAAGAGCACATAAAAGGGTTCACAGGGCCAGGGTTCTAGGTCATATATAAAAAAAAGTACTTGGTCTGATTTCCCAGTGACAATAACTACTCTTTAGAGTGAGTAGCAATTTTACCTTGGCCAGTTCTATAGCCAGATAGGGGAGGCTTCATTCCATTCATCTGTCCATTGCTAGACCGGCTAATGATATTCTTGGAAGAAATTGTTTCTGAGACAACAGTGCACTTGGGCTTTATGAGGGGACCTGAGCTACCAGCTGTTCGTCCAGGTCCCAAGCTGCCTGTTGGTCTTCCAGGGCCTGAACTACCAATAGTCCGTCCAGCTGGAACTGAGCCACTTACAGATCGCCCAGGGCCACTGACTGACCGCCCAAGGGGGCCTGAGCCACTCACTGGTCTTTGAAGGTCATGTGGACTGCTCACAGGCCGCCCAGGGCCTCCAGAGCTGCACACAGGTCTCGCAGAACTACTTGAACCACCGATGGGTCGCCCAGGGCCACTTGAGCTGCTTGTAGATCGCCCCAGGCCACCTGAGCTGCTTGTAGGTCGCCCAGGACCACTAGCACCACTGACTGTCCGACCAGAGGGATTTGAGTCACTGAATGGCTTTTTGGTCCCGCTGAGGGATCGCTCAGGTCCTAAGCTGGAGCTGCCATTCTGCCGCCTGGGCATAGGGCCAGAACTAACAGTGGGATGAGCAGTTGCTGTGCTGAGCCGACCAGAGGCTGAGTTAGAGCTACTGCCTGGCTGCCTGACACCTGGACTCTTAGTCTTATTGTGTGGAGTGATCATGGGGCTAGGCCTGGAATGGCTAGGATGGGAAGGAGATTTTTTGGCTTTGTGCTCAGTAACAGATTTCTGCATCCCACTAGCAGAAGTCTTTGGGACACTTGGTGAATAGGTGCTAGAATGGGCCTTTCCAGCCCCATTGAAAACAGATCTGTTATGGCCCTCACGAAGTGAGGGTTGGGAGCTATTGCCAGATCCTGCCTTGGTCCTCTCTCCCGGCATGTATTTGGATGAAGACAAAGCTAAGTGTTTCTCATTGCCAATGCTGAGTCTGGATTTCTTTTCAGCATGAGGAAGGGGCATTCCCTTGGAAGAAAGATGCTTGTCTCCAGAAACTTTGCTAAGTTTTGTGCCCATGCTTTCTTTTTGAGAGGGTGCCTTTTTGGACACAATTGGAGGTAGTTTTGTGTCTGTCTCAACCTTTTTTTTCCTATGCTTTCGTTCAAGGAATTCTCTCTCCCTAAGTTCTTCTGCAGTCATAGGCCGCTCTTCTGATTTCTTCACTATCTTGATCTCCACTGGCTCAAATTGCTTTTTCTCAGCCAGCCTTAGAAGATCAGTGAAGTTCATGGGTGGTGGGGCACTTTTAAGGGGGGGGACCTTTGGTTTGCTTTCAACTTTGGGAGGTTCTTGCTCTTCCTCATATTCCTGTTCTGATTCTACTTGATTGTTTTCAAAGAATTCATCCTCCTCTTCCATCTCATACTCTGGGTCTGTTCCCTGGCTGGTGGGCCTTTCCATTGCCTGCCTCTTCTTTGACTTTTCCTCAATAGGAATCCCATCATAACCATGGAAATTATCCTTTGTCCTCTTGGCCATAGCTCTTGCTTTCTTGTCATGTTTGAGCTCGATTCGCTTTTTCACTAATTCTTCTTTTCTCTTTTTCTCCTCTAAGGCTAAAAAAAGGACAAAGAGAGAACATGTTATTATTGCAAAGTCTCAAGATAGCAGCATGCTCAACTGAAAACACAAATAATATTCAAGTTACAGTTTGAAGACATCTAGGAATCAAATAAGGGAAGTCATTTGAATAAGTATCGGTTGAGTCATCTTTACATAACGAGTGGGACACATATGGGTTTTTCTATATGACTAAGCAAGTGGGAGACTTGGTTTACAGCTTTAAATATAGGAATTAATTCAACCAAATAAATATACCATGGGAACATTAGTATCCACTTAGCAGTTATTATGACTCAATGAATACTTAACATATTGAATTAGTTTGTTATTTGCATGATATAAAACTACTTGAACTTAATGGTTTAAAAAAATTATCTATTTAGACAGCATTCTTATTAATAAGAAAAAGTAAAATTGGCTTGGCACCTGTGGCTCAAAGCAGCTAAGGCGCCAGCCACATACACCTAAGCTGGCAGGTTCAAATCCAGCCCGGGCCCGCCAAACAACAGTGATGGCTGCAACCAAAAAATAGCCTGGCGTTGTGGCGGGCGCCTGTAGTCCCAGCTACTTGGGAAGCAGAGGCAAGAGAATCGCTCGAGCCCAAGAGGTAGAGATTGCTGTGAGCTGTGATGCCATGGTACTCTACCCAGGGTGACAGCTTGAGGCTGTCTCAAAAAAAAAAAAAAAAAAGAAAGAAAGAAAGAAAAAATAAATAAAAACAGGTAGGAACAGTTTTAGAACCAAGTTGTTAAAGAATGAAGTTGTCAGAAACTTCCAAATAACTTATTAATACAAGACATCGTTACTAACCTCAAAAAGCTTTTAAGGAGAAAGAAAAGACAATTTCTACACAAATATAAAGAACATACATGAAGCCATAAACACAGTTAACCAAGCCATATACACCCCTCAAATCTAGTGCCCTTTTATATTTTTGCAAACATCCACTGGTTAAGTACAAGCTAGATGTGAAGGTGGAAGATTTAAAATTGAGAATAAGACTACAAATATGTACCTTTTTTTCTGAGTTCTTCTTCTTTCCTTTTAAGAAAAGCTTGTACTGCTGCTGATTGGACACCTTTAACTTTTGGGTCTTTTTTTGGAGGTCCCACTGCCAAACTATACCTTTTCTAAAAATGAAAACAATAAAAGTTACATAATTCAACTTTAAACACATACCGTCTATTAGGTATAAGGCACCATAAGAAAGTTTTAAATGTTAACTGTAAAATCCACTCTGAATAATTAAGAAATCATAAAACTTTAAAGTTTAGCTATAAATTTTCAGACTAAATATTGGTTATGGATGGCTATTTTTTGGTGCAGAATTTCTTTTTGTTTTTTTGAGACAGTCTCATTCTGTTGCCCTGGGTACAGTGCCCAGGCATTAGAGCTCACAGCAACCTCAAACTCATGGGCTCAAGAGAGCCCCTTGCCTCAACCTCCCAAGTAGGTGGAACTACAAGAGCCTGCCACTACAACCAGCTTGTTTTTCTGTTTTTAGTAGAGATGGACTCTTGCTCTTGCTCTTGCTCAGGCTGGTGGTGCAGGGTTTCTATATAATATTCAAAATAATAAGTGAACAATTCAAAGAAATTCTGTTTTGGAGCTAAGTGCAGTGGCTAATGCCTGTAATCCTAGCACTCTGGAAGCTGAGGCAGGTGAATCACCTGAGCTCAGGAGTTCAGATCAGCCTGAGCAAGATTGAGACCCATCTCTAAAAAATAGCTGGGCATTGTTGCTGGCCACCTGTAGTCCTAGCTACTTGGGTGGCTGAGGCAAGAGGACTGCTTGCGCCCAAGAGTTTGAAGTTGCTGTGAGGTATGATGCCATGGCACTCTACCAAGGGTGATAAAGTGAGAATGTCTAAAAACTAAAATTAAAATAAAAAAAAATCACTATTTAAAAGAAACAGGAAAAAACTACTGATAACTATTTTCTCTCCTGATTACCATATTCCAGATGATTTCTGAATAGGAACCTATACTACATAGGTTATTTTGCTTAGAATATGGTAATACTGAGATTTTATTTTGACCACAAGCAAAGGCTAAGAGCAAACTATAGTTCAAAAGCATTTCAAGGAAACTAAGAAGGAGGATCAAAGTCTCTGCAACTTTTAATTGTAGCTCTTATATTCATTAAGTATTAATTTGCCATATAAACTCTCTTTTAGACAGGTTTCTATATCACCCTAAAAAGTACATATATATGTATTGTCTTGGCACAAATAGCATTTCTCTGGACTTCAGTTCTGATGCAACTGCATTAGGAAAAGATTAAAACTAGAATAACATTAATTTGAACTATGGAAGGAAAATATTTCCTCTTTGTAAGTATCTATTGTAAGAGAAGTATGATGAACCCAGAGGTAATAATTTAGACCAGAGATGATTCTCTAGGACCATTTCCACATTAAACTTACGGGCCAGGAAATAACATTTGTAGTGTGTCTTCCCTCTTTTGTCATGTTAGGCAGATGCCATTCTTTATCTACTGAACCTGTTGCTGTGGCTAGTAAAAAAAGAAATACTAATCTCTGAGAATAAGGCCAACAAATTAAGAACTAGAAAAGTATTCTCCAAATGTATATGAAATTATTGAAGGAAAGCCAAAGGACATGTGCTGACTAGAAGGCTGCCAAATATAAGGATCTCAAACAGGCTGTAAGTATGAACTAAATTAGTCTACCAATGAAGCAGCTGGCCAAGGAAGGAGCCCTAATCCAACCTGAAAATCTAGCTTGATGGCAATGCTGAGAACTGACACAGCCCCAACATACAGAAATTCCCAAACAATATCCAGATTTCTTTTTTTTTTTTTTAAGAGATAGAGTTTCATTTTGTCGCCCTTGGTAGAGTGCAGTGGTGTCACAGCTCACAGCAACCTTCAGCTCTTGGGCTTAGGCAATGATTCTCTTGCCTCAGCCTCCTGAGTAGCCAGGACTACAGACGCCCACCACAACACCTGGCTAATTTTTGTTGCAGTTTGGCCGGTGCTAGGTTCAAACCCGCAACCCTTGGTATATGGGGCCGGTACCCTACTCGCTGAGTCACAGGTGCTGTCCAATATTCAGATTTCTTTTCCAGTCACCCTGGTTATGTTACGATGAGATCCTTTATTAGTTTAAATCTTAGTATATTTAACTGTAGACTTTCTATAGTGAACAGGGGAATCTATATTTAAAGGAGGTAAAGGAGAAGTAAACTGCTAACCCAATTAGATAGTATAAAATTGCCTAGTTTACAAGAAAAGAACCTCAAACACAGGTCTTATTCACAACAAGCTCACATTTTTATGTGGAAAGGACATGAAAAATATGAATTCAAGTTGATTGAAGACATACAAACACTCATAAGCAGAGGCACATATTCCACTTCATTGGTAGATTTAGAAGTAGAGGAAAGTGGATTTTTGTCACCAAGACTTAAGATTTTCCAGTCCTTATCACTATAGCTTGCAGGTTTATCTGCCAAATCAAAGTCTACACAGAATTTCTCCAAGAAAAATGCAAAAATACTCATACACTTCGGTGTTACTTATTTTAAAAAGGATTAGTCTGTCTAGATAACATTATACACTACCTAACATGATTTTGGGACAGACATCTTTTGTCCTAACCTGTCACTCCAAGAGATAGAAAATTGGATATGACTAACCAAAAAGTTGCAAAAGGAAAAATGAGAGTGTCACAGGACACAGTTTAATGCAATGTTTATCAAGCTTCAGTCATAATTTTTGCCTTTTTAGTATACTATCTATACTATTATTTGCTAATTAAAAATAAACAGACCAAGGGCGGCGCCTATGGCTCAAAGGAGTAAGGCACCCGGCCCCAGATGCCGGAGGTGGTGGGTTCAAACCCAGCCCTGGCCAAAAAAAACCCAGACCTAATAGACTTAAAACTATAACCTATTATTACAGCTTTACTTCAGCAAAGAATAGAATATGGAAATGACTAGCTTGAAAACCTAGTTATATTTTTCTAATTCATAATTACTAATATAAAAAGATACTTGTATACCACCTTTTAGGCCCATGTGTACTGCCCTTTATGGAATACCTATTTAGGAAATAGTGGCTCACAAATGTGATCCCATCACTTTGGGAGGCAAAGGCAAGAGGATCCACTTGAGGCCAGGAGTTCAAGACCAGCCAGAGCAGCATAGTAAGATCCTTGCATCTCTACAAAAAAATAATAAAATATAAGCCAGGAATGCTAGTGCACATCTGGGGAGGCTGAAGCAGGACAATGCTTGAGTCCTAGAGTTTAAGGCTACAGTGAGCTATGATTGCACTGAAGCACTCCAGCCTGGGTGACAGATCAATACTCTGTCTCTTAAAAACCCAAGAAAGGCAGAAAAATGGGACATAGTTTTTTAGAAACCCAGATTTGCTCTGGAGAGAATTATAAAGGCTACTTTTTTTTCCTAAGGAAAAGGCTTTTTTCAAAGTATATACCCATTCCCACCAATTTATATGCCAATCTCAAATTCACTTTTTCTAAACAGCTCTAGTCCTTAAGGTTAAGCTGGTCTCACATTTACAACAACTTTACAGTACTTGTTATTGTGTCCCCATGTATGCAAAAGAAATTCAATAAATTGGGTGGCACCTGTGGCTCAGTGGGTAGGGTGCCGGCCCCATATACCAAGGGTGGCGGGTTTGAACCTGGCCCCAGCCAAACTGCAACAAAAAACTAGCTGGGTGTTATGGTGGGTGCCTGTATCCCCAGCTACTCGGGAGGCTGAGGCAAGAGAATCATTTAAGCCCAAGAACTGGAGGTTGCTGTGAGCTGTGATGCCACAACACTCTACTGAGAGCAATAAAATGAGACTGTCTGTACCAAAAAAAAAAAAAAAGAAAGAAAGAAAAAAGAAATTTAATAAATCATTTATCTATTTTGTGGCTCTAGGAAGCAATTTTAAAAGCAAGGGGTAGGTCAGCACTGCTTTGATGAGGCTTTATCTTTTTTTTGCAGTTTTTGGCAGAGGCCAAGATTGAACCCGCCACCTCCAGTATATGGGGCCAGCACCCTACTCCTTTGAGCCACTGGCGCTGCCCGAGGCTTTATTTATTTATTGCAGTTTTTGGCCGGGCCAGGGTTTGAACCCGCCACCTCTGGCATATGGGGCTGGCACCCTACTCCTTTGAGCCACAGGTACTATCCCAGCTTTATCTTTTTTACGTGAACTGAGTCATAATAGTTTTTTATATCCTCTGCAGCTGGAAAATACACCCGAAGATATGGGTACACACCAAGGAAATACTAAAACATTCTCTTAGGCAAAGCTTAGGTCACAACCTAGAAATCTGGGGGCAAAAAAGTACCGTCTTACCATAGATTGCCATCTTTATTATTTTTAAAAATGTCTTTGAGATATAATTCACACACTGTAAAATTCATCCATTTTATATGCACAATTAAATGGTTTTTAGGATACAGTTGACACTTGAACACCACAAGGGTTAAGCATACTGAAACTGAGCAGTTAAAAATCTGCACAACTGTGGTATATGTATACCATAGAGTACTATTCAGCTATAAGAAAAGATGGAGACTTTACATCTTCTGTGTTTACCTGGATGGAGTAAAGTATCTCAAGAATGGGAAAAAAAGGCTCCGGCGCCTGTGGCTCAATTGGCTCATGTACACCTAAGGTGGCGGGTTCGAATCCCCAGCCTGGGCCCACCAAACAACAATGATGGCTGCAACTAAGAAATGGCCAGGCGTTGTGGCGGGCGCCTGTGGTCCCAGCTACTTGGGAGGTAGAGGCAGGAGACTCGCTTGAGCCCAGGAGTTGGAGGTTGCTGTGAGCTGTGATGCCATGGCACTCTACCCAGGGGGACAGCTTGAGGCTCCGTCTCAAAAAAAAAAAAAAAAAAAAGAA
>CAUYQV010085883.1:0-20537 GCA_963574575.1 Galagoides demidoff
CTCCAACTCCTGGGCTCAAGCGAGTCTCCTGCCTCTGCCTCCCAAGTAGCTGGGACCACAGGCGCCCGCCACAATGCCCGGCCATTTTTTGGTTGCAGCCATCATTGTTGTTTGGCGGGCCTGGGCTGGGGATTCGAACCCTCCACCTTAGGCGTATGTGGCTGGCGCCTTAGCCGATTGAGCCACAGGCGCCGAGCCTTGCTTGAAATTTTTAAATTCTAATTAAGCTTACTTAAAAATTTTAATGAACATTAAGAAATTTTAATATTGTATTATAATTCAGAACCAGAAAAATTAATCACTTCTCAAAACTATGAAAACATTGATGCGAACTTGAGAATAAGTCTTTTATAATTGTTCCATTATAGACTGTAAAATGTCATTGCAATCTTAGGAACATCAGCAAAGTGAACTAATGAGAGAAATAAGTTACAGGTTATTAAGTTCACCAACATAAAAATGAAACATAAGAATTTTTTCTATAAAGCACAATAATTTGAAGCAGGGGACTTAACCCACATCTGTGGTTTTTTTTTTAACCATTTAAACATCTAGGATATACCATAACAACACAACAGTAAAAACCTGTTATTACAAAAAAAGTCGTAAACAAAAAGCAGCACTGGGAGGCTGAGACGGGAAGACTGCCTGAGTGCAGGATCAGCCTGAGCAAGAGGGAGACACCATCTCTAAAACAGCCAGACATTATGGAGGGCGCCTGTAGTCCCAGTTATTTAGGAGGCTGAGGCAAGAGGATCACTTGTGCCTAAGAGTTTGAGGTTGCTATGAGCTACGGATGCCATGGGATTCTACTGAGGGTGACAGAGTGAGACTCTGTCTCAAAAAAAAGAAAAAAATCTAAAAAAGAAAAAGAAGCAATATACTATTGGTTTGTTATTCCTGTGATGGATATTAAAAATATATTATGGTCAACGGAATGTGGACATCAAGGTACCCAAGAGCACTTGGAATGGAGGTACATCTGTTAATATCAGTACAAAGAGATACCAACAAGCTGCCATTTCCTATTACAAAACCAAGGAATTAAACTAACTGAACATATTTTTTAAAAACCAGAAAGATTTACGATGGGCTACAGGGTAAAAATTTCAATTAATCAGAATCTTCTAGATGACAATTCTTTTCTTTTCTTTCTGAGACAGAGTCTCACTATGTTACTCTCAGGAGAGTGCCATGGCATCACAGCTCACAGCAACCTCACACTTTTGGGCTTAAGTGATTCTCTTGCCTCAGCCTCCCAAGTAGCTGGGACTACAGGTGCCCACCACAACACCCAGCTGTTTTTTAGAGGTGGGGTCTCAGTCTTGCTCAGGCTGGTCTCGAACTCGAACTCGTGAGCTCAGGCAATCCACCCACCTCAGCCTCCCAAGTGCTGGGATTACAGGCGTGAGCCACCACACCTGGCCTAGATGACAATTCCTTTTTTTTTTTTTTTTTTTTAAGAGACAGAGTCTCACTTTGTTGCCCTCACAGCTCACAGCAACCCCCAGCTCTTGGGCTCAGGCGATTCTCTTGCCTCAGCCTCTCCAGTAGCTGGGAGTACAGGCACCCACCACCCTCAGTATATGGGGCCAGTGACTGAGCCACAGGCACCGCCCAGGTGACAATTCTTTACAGTAAGCTGTCAACAGTACAGGGCAAGTAATATCAAACCATAAAGGGTACACAGGCACCAATTTAGATGGCATTCTCTGTGATGCCTCAAGTTGACCAAGGTAAGGAGCTTGCAGGAATGTAGCTGACTAAAGTATTTTCCAAAGCACAAAGAGTACTGACAATTATAGCCTTACTCTTCAAACTGTAAACATCCTGTGAAAAGCTTTAATGTTGGTAATGCTTAAACTGCTTGGAGTTAGCACATACCTTTTCTGAATCATGGTTAATCATTTTCACATCAAGCAATGATTTGATTGTTTTTGTCAGTTCCTTTTCATTCATCTGAGTGCTGTCTTGAAGCTCTTTATAGCTGACAATTTCACTGTTGTTAAAGGCAAGAAGGACTGCCATTTGGTATGTTGTGACCATGGCTACATATGGTTTGCCCAAATAGTTCATTTTAACTTCACCTATAATTCAAATAAAAATTGCGATCATTCAAAGACACATTTCAAAATTACTTGTGTCAGCTTGGCACTGTGGCTCACACCTGTAATCCCAGCACTTTGGGAGGCCAGGGCAGGATTATCGCTTGAGGCCAGGAGTTTAAGACCAGCCAGGGCAACATAAACCTAGGGAGACCCCATCTCTACAAAAAAATAAGAAAAATTAGATGGGTGAGGTGGTGCATGCCTGTAGTCCCAGCTACTTGGGAGGTTCAGGTGGGAGGATTGCTTGAACTCAGGAGTTGGAGATAACAGTAAATAAAATGTGGTCAAACCACTGTACTCCAGCCTGGGCAACAGACCAAGACCCTGTCCCTTTATAAAAAAAAAAAAAAAAAAAAAAAGAAGGGGAAGAAGATGACTAGCCAGTTTGGTATTATGCCTTTTTTGTGCTGCTTTTCAATATACATCAACCAGGGAATGGGGCACAGCGACCTTTCCACTTCTTTCAGCACCATCTCTTACTAGTCAGCTCCCGCTGCAAAGACTAGGGGACATGTGGGTGGGTGGGCAGGAAGGAAGCTCCAAATCTACATGATTTATTTAATTATTGCCGTGTAATCAGAGAAGAAAAATGACAAAAGAGGGGCCATTTAACCTGCAGAATAGGTTGACAAATATTAAGACCAAAACAATCTGATAACTGTATACTTCCTAAAATAAGTCAACCGTGAGGCCAGGTGTGGGAGCTCATCTGTAATCCTAGCACTCTGGGAGGTCAAGTCAGGTGGATCACCTGAGCTCAAGAGTTGAAGACCAACCTGAACAAAAAGCGAGACCCCTCGTATCTACCAGAAATAAAAAAACTAGCTGGGTGTGGTGGCGGGTGCCTGTAGCCCCACCTACTCCAGAGGCTGAGGTAAGAGGATTATTTAAGCGGAAGAGCTTGAGGGTGCTGTGAACCATAAAGTTCTATAGCACTCTAACCCAGGATGACGGAATGAGACTTTTTGTCTCAAAAACAAAACAAAACAAAAATAAATGAAAATAAGTCAACCATAATTCACATGGCATTCACAACTATAAGAAATAATGAGTGGGCAGAATTCTCACAATAGTTTCATCCAAGTCACTACCCTGTGTTGTCTGCTGATAATGTTGAAGGCATGATAGAATATCACCATTTTGCAACAATAATAAAATAACTGATTCTGGCAAGGGTCAAGAGGATGCTAAAACCCTTAGTTAAGGCTGTTTCTGGGTGTTCCTATGTGACATGAGTATCACCACACAGACTGCCTGCTAATTGAAAGGGGGAAAGAACACCTTTACAATGGGGACATCTGGTGGTTACTACCTTAAGCAAGTGACCAAATTCAGCATCGCTAATAGTGAGACAAGCTGACGTTTATCATGCCTTCTGATGTAATGCACTATGTATGAAGCACTTTACAGAACATACTGGGAATAGAAGACAAATTTTAAAAATCACAACTAAAGAATCTGACTAATCAGAAGAGCAGATAACTAACTGACTGGCCTGGTCAGTTCAAAACAGTATGCCCGGCTCGGCACCTGTAGCTCAGCAGATAGGGCGCCAGACACATATACTGGAGCTGGCGGGTTCAAACCCAGCCTGGGCCTGCCAAACAATAGTAACTACGACTAAAAAAATGTCTGGGCATTGTGGCTGGTGCCTGTAGTCCCAGCTACTCGGGAGGCTGAGGCAAGAGAATCACTTAAACCCAAGAGTTTGAGGTTGCTGTGAGTGACATAGTGAGACTCTGTCTAAAAAAAAAAAAAAAAGAAAAAACAGTATGCCTAAGAAATCTGGGGGTAGGGAGTAGGAGAGGACACGGGGAGATATAACAGCCAAATGCAATCAGTGCCTTTGATTACATTAGAACAAGCATCACTTTGAGGGCAATCAGGACAATTAAGAATATGGCCTGGAGGTGAGATATTACTAAGATGTTAGATAACATTAAGGATATTAGATAATATTTTTAGCTGTTGAAATATGAAGCAGCAATGAAAGAATTCAGTCACTGATAAAATCACTATCTTTCAAGGTATGTGCAACAATATGGTGTGATTTTCAGTTTGGCAAATGATAGGAAAATCCAAATTCACAGAAGGACCCACAGTTCCCACAGCGCTAACTTGATCTATATTATGTGTTATCTGGCAGTGTTATCGCCCTTGGAGCTCATCCTTTCTCACCTTATCTTTCAACACTTGACTTGGCATTTCTGCAACTTCTTGGTGTGCCACAAATACAACTCATTCATAACGGAATGGATTCCATTCCAATGCCTGGATAGATCTCTTCATCAAGTATCTATCTGCTTTTATCAAACTGTTCCCACGTATAATTCTTTTTTTTTTTTTTTTTTAAGACAGTGCCTCAAGCTGCCACCCTGAGTAGAGTGCTGTGGCATCACAGCTCACAGCAACCTCCAACTCCTGGGCTCAAGCGAGTCTCCTGCCTCAGCCTTCCAAGTAGCTAGGACTACAGGCGCCCGCCACAACGCCTGGCTATTTTTTTGGTTGCAGCTGTCATTGTTGTTTTGGCGGGCCCAGGCTGGATTCGAACCCGCCACCTTAATGTGGTTGGCGCCTTAGCCACTTGAGCCACAGGCACGGGGCCCCCACATATAATTCTATCCAAAGCCCTTGTCATTAATCTGGTAGAATTTTCACCATTTTTCTTACTATCTGTCACACCTGATATCATAGATTGCTTCTCAAAATTCTTTTTTTTTTTTTTTTTTTTTTTTAATTGGTTTCTGTGTACATTGATGCCAACATGGGGTACATTGACCTCTGTTGGCAATATACTTTCAATGCTCTTCTTTGCCTAGCTTGGCTAAGTCCTATTCGTTTTTGAAAACCAAGTTTAGATGTCATCCAGAAGCCTCCCCTTGCCAATGCATGTTTGCCAGGACCATTCCACATAACACTAAACACCCTGGCTAGCCTGTCTATCCCACCAGTTTGAAACACTGTGCTGTAACCACAGATGTGTCTGTTTTCCTACTGAAACTGTTTCCAGCATGAGCTTGAGAGCTGACACTCTGTATTTTATCTCTGTTCACTTGGCATTTAGATATACTTGGAACACAGAAGATGTTCTCTGACTTAATCAAGGAACATAACAAAGGTAAAGGTGAGTGGGCTGGCAGTAGTGGCCCACACTGGTAATCCCAGCACTCTGTCAAACCAAGAAGGGGGGGGTTGGCTTGAGGCCAGGAGTTTGAGACCTGCCTAAGTAACATCCCCCCCAACTCCACTCCACCAAAAAGGAAAAAAAAAAAATCAGCCAGGTATGGTGATGCTTAGAATCTAGCTACTCCAAAAGCTGGCGTAGGTGGATGGCTTGAGCCCAGGAGTTGTAGGCTACAGTAAGCTCTGATCACACCACTGCACCCCAGACTGAGTGACAGAGTAAGACCCTGTCTCTAGGGGTAAAAAAAGATGAAGAGGAAAATACATATGTATAAAGATAAGGAAATAAGCTCAAAGAAATTAAGTAACTTGCTTGAGGTTACCTAGCTATTAAGTGATGAGTTAATAATTAACCTCAGGTCTTCTGATTCTAAACTCCTCCAAATACTCCATTTGCAACCATCTTGGGTTACAACTCAAAAATTAAACTGTTTCTTAGGTGTTCAATAACCTGTGGATATAGAAATGGATTAGGAGGACAGCACCTGTGGCTCAGTGAGTAGGGCACCAGCCCCATAAACAGAGGGTGGCAGGTTTGAATCTGACGCCAGCCAAACTGCAACAAAAAAATAGCCAGGCATTCTGGCAGGTGCCTGCGCTCCTAGCTACTCAGGAGGCTGAGGCAAGAGAATCACCTAAGCCTAAGAGCTGGAGATTGCTATGAGCTCTGAAGCTATAGCACTCTACTGAAGGCGACAAAGTGAGACTCTGTCTCTTAAAAAAAAGAAAAGGACTAGGAATGAGTTATTCTCATCATATGTTTACATACCATACTTGAAACAGAACTGAGTGATTGGTCTAGGCTTGAGAAAATGTTTTTATAAAGTCCCAAAGCCTTATGCCTGCCATATATGGGGACTCCAGAATAAGCATCTCAAACATGGATGGGGTCTGAGAATCTATTGTTAAATAAATGAAAAACAAAAATATTGACCAAAAGACACAAACTTCCCATTAGCAGGACTGAGTTCTAGAGATCTATGTTGTACAGCATGGATACTACAGTTAATAATAATGTATGCCTATAAATTGTTATCAGACTAAATCTTAAGGGTTTAAGATTTAAATCTTAAATGTAGGTTTTAACTAAAACACAAACGACTACAAAAAAGATCACCTATTAAGTGGTATCATTGATGGATATCAATGTCATTATACATTGTAAATACATAAAATATATAAATACATCAATATACACTGTAAATATATAATATTTGTACTTGTCAATTATACCTTAATAAAACTGGGTAGGAATCTTAGCACTTTAAGAGGTTGAGGCAAGAAGATCCCTTTAGCTCAGGCGTTTTGAGACCAGCCTGAGCAAGAGTGAGATCCCATCTCTACTAAAAATAGAGAAACTATCAGGGCATTGTAGCGTGTGCCTATAGTCCCAGCTACTCAGGAAGCTTAGGCAAGAGGACCACTTGAATGCAGGCATTTGAGGTTGCTGTTAGCGAGGGCACAGCACTCGAGCACAGGCAACTAGTGAGACCCTAAGTCCAAAAAAAAAAAAAAGCTGGGGGGGAACCCCTCCAGCTTTACCCGATGGTTTCCCTGATAGGTCATAGGTGTTTCCATACGGTTAACATATCTTTCCTAAAGGAAAAGACTAAATGAAAGTTTTAACTAAAACACAAACAACACTAAGACAGATTAAAACAAACAAAGGAGCTCCCGACATCTGCTTATTGTATACCAGCTTGGGAATTTAGTATAGTTCAAAACCAGAAAAAGTTGTCCTCTTTCCTATCTAGGTGTTACTAGTGGCAATTTTCAGGCTAAATTTCAAGGGCTAAAACTATGTAGAGGGCTCGGCGCCTATAGCACAGAGGTTATGGCGGCCAGCCACATACGCCAAGGCTGGTGGGTTCAAACCTGGCCCAGGCCAGCTAAACAACAATGACATCTGCAACAAAAAATAGCTGGGCATTGTGGCGGGCACCTGTAATCCCAGCTACTTGGGAGGCTGAGGCAAAAGAATCACTTAAGTCCAAGAGCTGGAGGTTGTTGTGAGCTGTGACACCACAAAGTGCAAGAGTTGGGAGGTTCCTGTGAGCTGTGACGCCACAGCACTCACAGCAAAAATAAAAGAAAACAAAATAAAATAAAACAAAACTATGTAGATAAGTTCTATTTTTATTTTTTTTAGGATAAGTTCTATTTTTATTTTTTTTAGAGACAGTCTCACTTTATCACCCTCAGTAGAGTGCTGAGGCATTACAGCAGGGTGTCAGCCACATACACTAAGAGTGGTGGGTTTGAATCCAGCCTAGGCCTGTTAAACAACAATGACAACTCCAACCAAAATATAGCTGGGTGTTGTGGCAGGTGCTTGTAGGTCTAGCTACTTGGGAGGCTGAGGCAAGAGAATCACTTAAACCTAAGAGTTTGAGGTTGCTGTGAGCTGTGACGCCACTGCACTCTACCAAGGGAGACATAGTGAGACTCTATCTCAAAAAAAAAAAAAAGAAAAGCAAGGAAAAGAAAAAGAAAAAGTGAGCCTCTCAGTAAAATTACTTTAGGTGATAGGTTGGTTATAGCTAGGTAATGAGAATGACCAAGAAATTTCAAAGTCCCCAAGGCAGATACTCAGGGGAATTAAAAACAAATACAATTCAACTACATTAGCATCTATCAGTTTTCTTAAAAAACATGTCATCTAAAACACTGGTCTAATGTTTTTCCCCTCAAAATCAATTATATTTACTAAATGAGAATAGAAAAAAATCTCTACTATGTGTAAAATATTTACATTCTTAGGGGGTTAATAAATATATATGTGTAAAACAAAAGGTCAAATATTAAGTGAACACTTAATAAATATCTCTTTACTTTACAAAATACCAAAAAATGTAAATGCCCAACTTGTTCAATAAAGATGAACTTGCACAAATAATGCAACATGTGTTACTCGCACAATGAGCTATCATACTCTCAGCTGCAAATTAGTCAAATAAATGGCAAATTACTTAGATGAAATCTCTCTTTGGGTGAGTAGACAGAAAAAATTTTCCTACTCTTAGTACCATTTCTGAGACAATGACATATATGCCCTTTCCTTCTTGTACAAGAAAAAGTGATACTTTTCAAAGTACAGTTTAGCAAAAAGAGAGAAAACGTGTTTGCTTTGTCTAACACCTTCAGGTGACTGTACAGCCTACAATCCTTCAGGTTTTAACTCTAGTGCCAATCAGTAAGCCCCACTATTCCAGAAGCTGCAAAGAAAATGATCAGATTCTAACTAAAGCTTTTTTAAAACTATAAACTACTGGAAATTAATTAGGACTCTGTGGGAAAAGAATTTACTAATGCAGTTGTATAGTTCATTACAGTGTCATAAATTAAAAATCAAACAGTCAGGTTTCCTTGTGCTGTCATAGTTAATGAAATTTCTAAGGATATCTAAGGCATAACTTAAGAGAATAGATTTTAGGAGTATCTGACCTATGAGATCCGATTTTCTTTTCTTTCTTTCTTTTTTTTTGAGACAGAGTCTTACTTTGTCCCCCTTGATAGAGTGCAATGGCATCATAGTTCACAACAACTTCAAACTCCTGGGTTTAAACAATTCTCTTGCCTGGGCCTCCCAAGTAGCTGGGACTACAGGTACCTACCACAATGCCCAGCTATTTTTAGAGACAAGGTCTCACTCTGGCTCCAACTGGTCTTAAACTGTCAGCTCAGGCAATCCACCCACCTCGGCCTCCCAGGTGCTGGGATTACAGGCGTGAGCCACCCCGCCCAGCCCTTAAATCTGAGTTTCTGAATAAACTTTCTGATATTCTTATGAAGTGGTTGGCTACAGAAATGTAATAAACCAGCAAATTCAGGACATTTCTTAAAAGCAGCATAATTAGGGCTCAACTACAATTTTAACTTTACCTTAGAATTGAAAACAATGTAACCTAAAATTTGTACCCTCATATTAATCTGAAATAATAATAAAAAAATAATTAAGGGGAAAAAAAACTACTTTCCAAAAAAAAAGCATAATTGTAAAACGCAAAGTGTGTGCTAGAACTTCGTCATTAGCTACTTTAGTGGTGGTAACCATAAAGGCAGATGGAGGAGAAAAGATTAAAAACTATAATTAGACATCGCTTTCTAAATTAGCATAATCATATTAGGTCACTGCCATTAAATAAGATATAATTAAATGCATTTTACCTGTACACAGATAATGTAACCATGTCAGTTTCCTTCCACTGAAATGCTGGCTGTAAAATAATTCAAACTGTAAAGAAAACAAAAACAAAAGCATCATTATTTTCAGCTACTAACTTACCTAGTTATCACCATAATATAAAAGTAAAAAAAAGTCCATTTTAGAAAAGACATTTTAGCCCATCTGCTAAATGTTCTTATTTTTCAAAGGAGAAAACACATCCATCTGTGTAGTGCTTGACCAAAATTATGCAAATACTATCCCACCTCTTTTAACGGGCAACCTGGTCCACAGCTCTCTCTGCTTAACACAAAGTAGATGCACTTGGACTTTCTGTTTAAGTTCAGAAATGATCTCGTTAGTAATTTATTGTCATTTGTGAACAATATTAGTTTGGACTTTATGAATTTTACTTACTGACTGAAGACACCATCACATATATTTCAACGTGAAAATATAAATTATACCTTCTAATGAGTCTGAGAAGTTTACAACTCATCCTAGTTTATAACTCAACCTAGCTCACTGATGATCAGTACAGGCACGAGATGGCCGAGGGGGAGTACCTCAAAGGTGACCTCAGTGCTATTCAGCAACAAGGCACACAGCCCTTTTCTAGGATGACTTCGTGAACTTAACTGTCTGACCTGGTACACCCTTTGCTGAAGTGATGTTGGTTGCCTATAAAGCAGTACGTGTGATTTATTCCCACATCCAGGCAAACACTAATACAAAGACTCAGGGGATGTCTCATTGGATATTCTTTCGTTGATAATGTGGTGAATTGTGAAGTTTAACATTCTATTAATGTAGCCAGGAAATTTAAAAAACTCCTTCCCTGGACTGAAGGTGTAATTATAGGACATTAATCCAAAAATGTAGAGTTCAGGGCTGGACACTGTAGCTGACCCCTATAATCCTAGCACTCTGAGATTGCCTGAGCTCAGTTCCAGGCCAGTCTGAGAAAGAGTGAAACCCCATTGAAAAACATAGCCGGGCGTTGAGGTGGGCGCCTGTAGTCCCAGCTACTTGAGAGGCTGAGGCAAGAATATTGCTTGAGCCCAGGAGTTTGAGGTTGCTATGAGTTATGACACCACAGCACTCTCCTGAAGATGACAAAGTAAGACTCTGTCTCAGAAAAAAAAAAAAAGAAAAATACAGAGTTCATTTTTTTTGAGAGCTAGCACATTATATAATATGGGGGAAATGACATGGAAAAGCAAAAAAGAGGGTAAAGGGAACACCTACTGTATAAAAACAATATATGTAAATAAAATGTGTACACCCTAATATTCTGAAATAAAAACGTGAAAAAGATAAAAATTCAACTTTTTTATAAAACAAAAAAATAAACAACTATATGAAGCCATAGTTGAGAATTGTGGACATACTTTTAGCACAGCAGTTCTCAACCTGTGGGCTGATACCCACAGGAACTGTATTAAAGGGCCGCGGCATTAGGAAGCTTGAGAACCATATCATGATTTACCATATGTACCATACCTAAATCTTTTTCTTTTTTGAGATAGAGTCTTACTATGTCGCCCTGTAGAGTGCTGTAGCATCACAGCTCACAGCAACCTCCAGCTCTTGGGCTTAGGTGATTCTCTTGCCTCAGCCTCCTGAGTAGCTGGGACTACAGGAGCCCGCCACAATGCTTGGCTATTTTTTGGTCGCAGTTGTCGTAGTTTAGCAGGCCTGGGCTGGGCTCAAACCTGCCAGCCTCAGTGTATGTGGCCGGTGCCCCGCTCTCTGAACTACAGGTGCCAAGCCTAAAACTTTCATTTGTATATCCAACTTCACCTTTAGCACTTTCAAAAAGAAGTCTATATAATGCAATTGGCAACAGTTATCAGCTGGACTATGTCCACTCCTTAAAACAATAGTTTACTGCTCTAGCCAAGAGAATCAGTGAATCTTTCAGCAGTTTATTCTAAGTTTGCCTAGGTCTGGGAAGCAAACATTTGTTGAGCAAATTTCCCTCCAGTAGTGCAGCATCCTTCTCTCCCAGAATATCCACCAGCCCCTGGACCTGATAAACAGGAACAGAGTAGCACCTGGAATATTCAAGCTCATCCATCTGGGTCTAATCCAGACAAAGAGCAACTCAAAATATCGCATTCAAATTAGTAACCTTGTAGGGTATCCATAAAATTCAGTTCTTACTATATAACTCATAATTTATCTGTAAAACACAATGAATTTGTGGGCAAAAGCAAATTGAAACATTTTAAAAATAAGCTCAAGTTTTAAAATGCTCCTTATGTTTTTTATAAGTAATCTGAGTGAAAAACTAGCATTAAGATGTACATTCCAACCTCTTAAAAAATGTTTTACCTCATTAGCAGTACTATTCAGTTAAGTTTTATTAATGATATCAATACGTCCTAAGAAATTGTTTCATCTTTAAATTTTATTTTTCCATCTTTAAATTTAAAATCTGATTACCAAGACTCAAGAACAAAATTCAATTCCAAATGGATTATAAATTCATCTGGTGTTATAAAGACCAGATAGAAAAACTTGCTCAATTGTATCATTAAAATAATTGTATTATCGAAGTCTATTAGTAAGAAATACTAATTTATAGCAATAGGATAAAACACAGTATTTTTCTTTTCTTTTCCTTTTATTTTTAATTTTTTTTAGATGGAGTCTCACTTTGACCCCCCCGGGTAGAGTGCAAGGGTGTCATAGCTCACAGCAACCTCAAACTCCAAGGCTCAAGCGATCCTCTAGCCTCAGCCTGCTGAGCAGCTGGGACTACAAGTACCCACAATGCCCAGCTATTTTGTTTGTTGCAGTTTGGCCAGAGCCAGGTTTGAACCTGCCACCCTCGGTATATGGGGCTGGAGCCCTACCCACTTAGCCACAGGCACCACCCGCCAAAACTGAATTTTAAATGTCATCTATGCCAGGGGGCTGCCACATTACACAGTGTACATCTATACAATGTCCAGTATACCAGATGCAGAAGGGGTCAAGTTGACTGTCTGAAATTTCTATAACCTTGCTCTGGATGGAGCAGGGCAAGGCCTCAAACCATTTCAGAGCTGTTCTCGCAAGCACTGTAGGAATGCACAGGGTCACCACAGACCCAAGCACGCTGGAGGCTTGCTATACATTACCTTTAATTGCAGCTTTGTTTCCATAGTTTTGAGATATGTGTAAAATAGAAATAACATTTGAAAAACAGTTATGTTTACATCTTAATCATGTTAAAAACGTAAATCATCAAGATGAATTAATTTAATGTGAGAAATGTACACTATTTTTTTTTTTTAAGAGACAAGAGTCTCATTTTGTCGCCCTTGGTAGAATGCTGTGGCATCACAGCTCACAGCAACCTCCAACTCTTGGGTTTAGGCAATTCTCTTGCCTCAGCCTTCCAAGTAGTTGGGACTACAGGCACCCGCCACCCTCAGTATATGGGGCCGGCGCCCTACCCACTGAGCCATAGGTGCTGCCCAAGAAATGTACACTATTAAATATAGAAGTAGATTTCAATCTTATGTAATTGAAAATCTGCATTGACTAGGGGGGGAAAAAATAAAGGACAAACTCCCTCTACTGGTAATTTGAGAAAATCCTAAAGGAGAGAACAACATTCTTAGAATTATATAGTCAGAAAGAAATCAAATTGTGGAAAATGACTATTTCAAGGACAGAGGAAAGTAAAACAAAGGTAAAAGAGAAACTATTTCTGTCAGCTTCCACCTTCTCCCTTAAATTCAATTGGAGAAGCAACGTTTTAAGAAGTAAGTTTTAAGACTGACATAAGAGAGGGGTCATTTTCTTTCTCTTGCCCGAACACAGACACATCAAAACACTTTACCTGCCCATCCCAGGCTCCTGCCCCAGCCTGCAGCTGTTCTTTCTGCAAAATGTATAGTAAGCTGAGATCATGCTCAACCCAGCCAGTGAACGCTTGCAGGAATGCTCCTCTTCCTACAGCTTCTACAATGGTATTATAATCTCTTTTCAAAGAAGTTGTAAAAAGTCCTAAAATCAGACTCCATTCTAAATGTCTACCTTATGCTTATGTTCCCAAAATCCACTTGACTAATTATGCTCCTCTACTCTTACCACCAAACCACAGCCACTGTCATTATTCTCACCATATCTCCTATCAGCTACCATTTATTTAGTACTTACTGTATACTAGGTTAAATACTTCAAATGGATTATTTCATTTCACCCTCATATCAATCTTCAGGGCAGCACAATGATCAGTTAACAGAATCTTAAAGTTGTTTGCTCCAGCTCAAACAATAACAAATGGCATAGAAAATTTTGTTTACAAAACCAAAGTTTATGATTCTGGAGCTGCACTGTGTTTTGCTTATAATCAATATTTTAAAAGAAACAAAAAGAATGTATTATAATGCAAACCTACTAAAATTGGCATACTGACCTCTAGAGGGAGCCACACTAATAAGCCAACAAGACATCCTGTATCTGGCTTATTAGTACTAATGCACAGGCTGAAAAGGAGCAATAGATAACAATCGCTTTTCAAAAGACATGTTATTTATTTCCTTGAAACAACATAAGCAACACACCATTGTCTAAGAAACAATATATGTGCTTTTCAACAAAAGAATCCTTTGTGTTAAACCTGTAATATCACTGCAGTATGCCTATTAAAAATGACACAAACTAGCCCTTGCCAAAATCCCTAGGAAACAGTGCAATGGAATAACATTTTCCCTTTAAATACCATAAACATATGAATAATTCACTAGTTCACAAACTCAGGTTTTGAAACTGAGGTTATGACCCAAAGATAGGGTGACCAGATTTTAACATTTGTAAAGCGGGACAAAATGGCGGGGGGGGGGGGCATGGGGGGCAGGGCAGGGCCTGACAACAATGCGAACTTTGATCAGCAGTTCTCCATAATCAATTCTCAACAATTATTCGTTGTTATTACAGTTTAACATTATAAAATTAACAAAAATAATATAAAACTCATATTCTGGAGAAATAGCCACATGGCAGCCAAAAACCGTATATTCCCTTCCTGTTCTCCTGCCCGTTCGTGCATTCTTTCCAAAAATTGGGAATTTTTAAAAACGCCAAGGGACACAGGACAAATTGTTTAAAAGTGGGACTGTCCCGCCAAAAGCAGGATGTCTGGTCACCCTACCCAAAGAGGAACTACTAAAGGATAAGTTTTCTCTTACAAAAAAAACACCCTGCCACCCAAATGTCTATCTAGTCGAGAAGTAAGAAGGCCTTTTGGTGTTAGAAAATCAAAAGGAACCAATTTCATAAAAAAAAAAAAAAAAAAGCCACTCAAAAACACATACACAGATACACACAGCAGCCTTATTCATATACCAAAAAAGTGGGAACAACCCAAATGTCCATCAAATGATGAGTGGACTTAAAAAAAAACAAAACTGTGGTCTATCCATACAAGGGTGGTATTTGGCAATAAAAAGGAATGAACTACTGATTCATTCCCCACCATGGATGAATCTTCACAACATTATGGCAAATGAGTGAAGTTCGTCAAACAAGACGAGAGAAGATATGATTCCATTTATCTGAGATGTGCAGAACTGGCTATAGAGACAGAAAATAGCCTGAGTAGGGAGGGGGAAGCAGAAAGAGGATAATGGGGAATAATTACTAATAGAGAGTTTCTTTGGGGGTGATGAAAATGTTCTAAAATTGTGGTGATGGTTGTTAAAATATTAAAAACTACTGAAACTATATATTTGAAATGGGTGAATTGTATGGCATGTCTATCTTATTATCTCAATAAAATTCCTCTTAAAAAATACATTTTCATTGTGCCTTTAAAAGCTTTTTGGTAAGCAGTCTACAGTTTCTACTCAGTCACACTTTAAAGCAATTTCCACTTGAATTTTCCAGCTTCAATCCAGTTTTTTCTATAATATTTCCTAGTCTGCATAGACGGACGAAATCCACAGCACAGGAATAAAAATACTGTAAGATATAAATGAGGTATAAAAATGGCTTAAAATTCAAATGGAAACCTGGAAAATGACTTTTTTAAAGGTTAGGTTCAAAGTTTTCTAATATCAAACTTCATGTAACTAAAAACTGCTTAAGAACAGATAATAGACTTTCTAAGAGTAAGGGACATGCTTTCACAAAGAACTCTATGCCATCCTTACTAGACTAGTTTTCATTTTAAATATTAGTAACTACAGTAATTTATATTCTTCCTAAAGGGTAGGCTTACTCTAATTTGTAACTATTTTCATGTAGGAACCCTTAAGACTTTGGAAAAATTGGCTTGGCGCCTGTGGCTGTAGCAGCTAAGGCACCAGCCACATACACTTGAGTTGGCAGGTTCGAATCCAGCCCCAGCCCGCCAAAACAACAATGATGACTGCAACCAAAATATAGCTGGGCGCTGTGGCAGGCACCTGTAGTCCCAGCTCCTTGGGAGGTGGAGGCAGGAGAATTGCTTGAGCCCAGGAGTTGGAGGTTGCTGTGAGCTGTGATACTACAGCACTCTACCCAGAGTGACAGCTTTCTGTCTCAAAAAAAAAAAAAAAAAGACTTTGGAAAAATATTTAATGTGAGATAATATGGAGAGGCCTATTAAAATTCCTTAAGTCTTCTAATACATTTCCTGCAAACATACCATCTGTACACTTTTCTCTAATTCCTGGGGAATCGCAAATGTGGATGAAGGAGCCTGAGTTAGAGGCCATGCACCAGCCTAGAAGGAAAAAAGTAAAATAAAAAGTTAAAGAGGTCAACATCTAACCAGGAAGTAAATATACGATTTAACAAACTAGAACACCTTTTCTTCCCCCCTCAAAATGTGATAAAACCCCTGAGCATCACTACGGTGGCACATTTCATATTCTAAATCAATATGACATGTGATTTCAGAAACCATAGTCCACTGTGTGAAACAAATGTCATTAGGCATCCCTGTTTGAATCCTTTTTGTATCAAAGTACTAAAACCAAGTAAAGGCCCACACTAAAACATATATTCATACCTGTAGAACATATATTTGAAAACTAATCCCCAAATCTATTACTGTGTCTTGATTTTTGATAAAATTGTTGAACTTATTGTTGAGATCCGCACTGACGCTCATATCTGTATACATCCGATGTAACTTGCTGGTAAACTCATAACCACAGGCTTGCTATACAAAAAGAAGAAAAGGTTTTAAAAACCTATGAATTAAAAAGAAAAATAATAAGCTAGATTGATTAGTAAAAATGTGCTTCTATCACTAGGTCTTTGGTCCGAGGTCCTTGCATGTATGTTTACATCCGAGGCCTGTAATATTCATAATTCAAAGTACCTATTCAAAATCATTTTTTAAAGATTCCTTTCTTTTGAAGGCTGATTAAATCAGTGAATGAAAACACCTATTTAAACAATAAACCTGCCTTTAAAATCTCTATATATCTTAAGCCAATACTGCAAGCTGCTCGATTACTATACATAGGATACATTAAAGTTTGTTTATTCATTTGAAGAGATATGGTTTCACTATGTTGCCTAGGCTACTCAAAGGCATGATCAGAGCTTCAACCTCCTGGGCTCAAGCAATCCTCCTGCTACAACCTCTTGAGTAGCTGGGACTACAGGCACATGCCACCATACACAGCTTTTATCTACTATCTGTAGATAGTAACAACTACATATGAAAGATTACTTCGAACACTCCAGCCAGTAGCCAATTAAAAAGGTGGCACGTAGGGTTATTTTTAATACCATCTACTGATTGATGAAGAAGTCGATTTCTTTGAAATTATTCCAAACTGTTATTACTGGGTCAGAAAAATCTGAATCTCTCAACCTGGGATATAAAAAACTTTGTGTTCTGTTAACATGCTTTCTAAACATTAAAAGATCAGTTATGTTTTTGGTAGGTTTAAAAAGAAACACGTTTTATTCAATGTCTTCTATATAATGACATTTTCAACTGCTGAATTAATACAGGATAACAAGTATCAGTGTGTCAGCTGAAATGATGTGAAAAAAACAAAATTCAGCTATGCACCAAAACTTGTACTGAACAGAATGTTTTAGGTATATTCATTTATAAGCAATACTATTCTTTTTAAAATCAATACTGATATCTTGTGAATATTGCCATATCAATATATATTTTTTCCTTTTAATATAGCATTTACCTATCTCACTGTATGAATACACACCATTATACATCTAACAGACCCTGCTGATGAATTATTTCCTATTATTATATACATGGACATCCCTATGTGATGGTGGAATAATTTCTATGACATTACCAGACCCAACTTCCATTACCTTTAGTTTATTGATCATGGCTTCTTCAGAATCCATAGACATAGATAACCCATGAATTAGACGTTTTGCCAGCATTCTTGCGTAGAACTACATTGAAATAAATGTTTAAGATTATTTCCTTTTCTAATGATAAAGTTCAAAAAGTAGTCAAAGTTTACTAAAATACAAATGAAACGTTTCTATTCACAACTTACCTTTTGAAAAACATCTTTATCATCAATATATTTGAAAACAGTGATGAAGCTTGTGAGTTTGTCTTCCACTTCATTCTCTGTCATCCCTTTTGCTGATTTCTTTAGTAAGTTGTCACAGTACTTAGCAAGCTCAAATAAAAATTGACAATACATCTTAAAAAAGGCCCTTCCATACATACTGTGCTTCTGAAGAAGGCAAACCAGCAATACAAAATAACATCCATAGGCAGAGTTTTGCTATCCTAAAGCTTACTTTATTTATTTACTTTTTTAAGAAATGGGGTCTTGCTGTGCTGCCCAGGCTGGAGGGTAGTAGCCTTTCACAGGCAGCATCATGGTGCACTACAGCCTCAAACTCCTGGCCTCAAGAGAGCTCCTGCCTCAGTCTCCTAAATAGCTGGAATATAGCCATACACCAAAATCATGAAAATAAACTAATTTAAAATATATGTCATAAGATAGATTTTAAAAAATCAAACTAGAAATAAGTCAAGAATGTAATCAACACCCACTGACCAATAAAGCACTGCTGTCTGTAATATAAATTTCTAAAAGAACACCTAGGTGAGTTTTGAGTAGTTCTGTAATTTTTGACGTTGAATAAGTACCTTTCTTAATTTTATAAAAACCTTACAGGTTCCTTCAAAGGTTACCAAAACTTTATCATCAGATTTCCTTTAGATTTCAGATATAACAACATTTTCATGAAATGTAATGCAAACTATTATAAAAGGAAATATTTTCTCTTTCAGTTATTCTTAAGAAAAGCCACAAATATCGGCTTGGCGCCCATAGCACAGAGGTTACAGCACTGACCACATATACCGTGGCTGGCGGGTTCAAACCCAGCCCAGGCCAGCTAAAGAACAATGACAACTGCAACAACAAAATAATAGCCAGGCGTTGTGGCAGGCACCTATAGTCCCAGTTATTTGGGAGGCTGAGGCAAGAGTATAGCTTGAGCTCAAGAGTTTGAGGTTGCTGGGAGCTATGATGCCACAGCACTCTACCAGGGGTAACATAGTGAGACTCTGTCTCAAAAAAAAAAAGAAAAGCCACATATAAATGCCAAATTATATAAGATATAGAAATAATATTTTTTCTATTTTTTAGAAAAATGCTACAAAAAACAAGTTAATTTGACGTTCTCCTTGGTTTTCACTTTCTCAGTAGCCATCAAACTTACCAGTTCAGGTGCTTTGCAAACAGACTTGGGTTCTCTGTAATTTACAACTGATGTAAGGGCCTAAATAGAAAATAGGCCAGTGATTAGCTACCAGCAGTACGGCAAAAACAAAGCTGGTGTATAATAATCATCTATAACCTGTACATCTATAATGACCACCCCACCTAAAATGCAGGGTGCAGTGTTAGTTTAATAGTGCTTTCATATCTAACAAAAGGCAGACATCTCTAACTTTATTCCTAATTATAGAACAACTATATATCCCGTCCTATTGCAAGATACTCTTTATAACTCATTACTAAAATTTTAACACAGATAAAATAACTCTACTTTTTCAAAATAACCTTGTAAGCAACTTTCTTTCGAAGAATACAAAAATGCAAAAGTTTATAAAATATATTTCTTTTACTTTCAGATATTATAGCCTAAGTATTACATTTGAAGAAAAAATTAGTCCTAAAAATATTAAAATGTCTAGCCAAAAGATACTAGTTTATTAACAATTCCCCTTACATAGCATAATCACTATTTAAAAGTTGTGTTGTTTCTACTTGACTTTCGCATTTAAATTAGTTACTTGACCTACCTACTACAAGGTAGCAGAAGGAGGGAAGAGAAAGAATTACTTAACCTTAATCTCTATGTCTAGATCAAAAATTTCATACTTCAAAGTCTAACCCTCAAACTGGCTAAAGAATGAGAAAGAGAATTTTATATACATATACGTGTATTTGTAAATTACCTTATCCAGTGCACTCATAAAGTGCTGATCACCATTCAAAACAGTGTTAATAAGTTGAACAAATTTACCATGTACTTCCAAAACTGATTCCACAAATAGAGTTGGCATCTGCAAACATGGAATATAAAACTGTATTTTATAAATGCAATAAATATAAAATTGTATTTTAAGACGTTCAGGAATAAAATTTGGCTTATTAAAATTTGTTAAAATAGTGAAGTCTTCCCCCAAATTATGTTTTATACATTAACACTCCTTAGAAAATGTTTTTAGCTAAGATAGTCTTAAAAATCTACAACTTTGGCTCGGTGCCTGTGGCTCAATCGGCTAAGGCGCCAGCCACGTACACCTAAGGTGGCGGGTTCGAATCCCCAGCCCGGGCCCGCCAAACAACAATGATGGCTGAAACCAAAAAATGGCCGGGCGTTGTGGCGGGCACCTGTGGTCCCAGCTACTTGGGAGGCTGAGGCAGGAGACTCGCTTGAGCCCAGGAGTTGGAGGTTGCTATGAGCTGTTATGCCATGGCACTCTACCCCGGGGGATAGCTTGAGGCTCCGTCTCAAAAAAAAAAAAAAAAAAAAAAAAAGTCTACAACTTTGATGTTGACACGAGTCTATCATTCAACAGCAGGGCTGTCTCGTACCTCTGGCTGAAGAACCCGCTTTTTTACTGTGCT
>CAUYQV010085884.1:0-22262 GCA_963574575.1 Galagoides demidoff
CCTGCCCCTGCAGTGGCTACCTGTCACCTAGTGACCATGATAATAACTCCATAAATTCATAACCTAAATGCTCAATCAACAATAGTGACAACCCTGCCCTATTATGAAACTAATTTATGGTTCTCAAATGAAAGCTACAACTTAATTCTAGCCTAAGAATATGGGGAGGGGGTGAGGAAGGGGAGGGGAGAAGGGCGGATGGGTGGTGGGAGGGTGACTGGAAAGATCACCTAGATGGTCTGTCTAACAAGGGTACAAGTGAACTTTTCTAGAACTAGAGTATAAATGCTTTAACACAATAACTAAGTAAATGACACAAAGTCTATGTTAACTAGTTTGATGAAAATATTTCAAATTGTATATGAAAACACTACACTGTACCCCATGTTTGCATTAATGTATACAGCTATCATTTAATAAAAAAAAAAAACAATAGCAACGTACCACACACTTTACATCATGAGTGAATATAATCCTCGCAACAATCCTGTAAGGCTCCTTGAGGCATCTCGGGAGAACAATAGAGCTTGACCAAGGAACTTATTGAGTTAGCCTCAGAGGTTCTCAAGTGCAGGGTTGTAGAAATATGCTGGGGGACTATTTGGGGCTATCACAATGCCCAGGGTACTGCTGGCATTTTGTAGGCAGTAAGCAGGGACGCTGAAAATCTGCATCGTGCAGGGCTGTCCCCACCCCAGTGACAGCAGTGCCCCAGTTCAGAAACACTGTTTTTTTAGCCAAGTGAAGAGTCAGGATCTAAAGATGCCCATCAGCAACTCTGCCTTGAGAGCCCTTGTTCCTCCTGCTATTCCATTCTGGGATTTTGAAACCGTTAATGCCACGTGGGCTGACTCAGTAGAGCAACTGGCTGCATAACATCGTATAGAAACTTCAGCAGGTAGACAACAGATCCAGATCTCTAGAAAAAACCTGCTGTCTCCCCAAAGGAGCAAAAGATGATTAAGACCTATCCCCCCATAGGTTAAGCCCTGAACTCAGTGTTGCGAGGAAGGGATTTCTTTTCTTTTCTCCTTCCCCCTTCCTTCCTTCCTTCTCCCTTCCTTCCCTGCTTCTTTCCTCCTACCCTCTTTCCTCCCTTCCCTCCCTCCTTCCCTCCTCCCATTCTTTCTTCCTTTCTTGTCTCAATAGAGGTATTGCGAGTCATGGAAGAAAGAGAAAGAATGGGATAAAGCAGATTGTGAGGTGCCCCAAGGCCAGGTCGAGATCACTCACACACAGATTTGAGCAGCCCCAAGGCCGGGCCGAGATCACTCACACCAGATTTGAGCAGCCCCAAGGCCAGGTCGAGATCACTCACATGCACATTTGAGCAGCCCCAAGACCGGGTCGAGATCACTCACATGCACATTTGAGCAGCCCCAAGACCAGGTCGAGATCACTCACACCAGATTGTGAGGTGCCCCAAGGCCAGGTCGAGATCACTCACACACAGATTTGAGCAGCCCCAAGGCCGGGCCGAGATCACTCACACGCAGATTTGAGTACCATGGGAGACTACACGTATCTGTGACTCAAGACTCAAGCATTCAGAGCAGGCTTCATGGAAAAGGCAGGACTCCCACTGGGCTTCCAAAGATGGAGCTGACTTCAATCAGCATGAGAGGAGGAAAGGAAGAGGGACAATGCATTGAGTGTGCAGAGGATAGAAACCAGCTTGCTGAGTTTGCATAAAACCCAGAGTCCTCTGCAAAGCAGAGTTAGTCTGAAAAGGCAGTTTGCACAGGATTATGGAAGGATTCCATCCATATCCAAGGAATTCCAATTGATCTTGTAGGATAGGAATCCTTCATGAGTGGAGTGCAAGGGAGATGAAAGTGGTGTTTTCAGGAATGAACAGACTGCACAGGAGTGGGTGGGAGTGAGCGGTCAGTGAGAAGTTCTCTCAAAAAGCCCGGCATGAGTAAGAGGCTCCATGAGGTAGTAACTACGGAAATAGCTATCCAGCCCTGCCAACTCCTTTTCAATACCCTTTATTGTGTTCGATTGGATAGGAAACCGTGTTGGGGGGCCTGAGGAAAGGGGAAAGGTTGAACCTCACTTTGTGTGGTAGAGGCTGATGATCAGAAGAATGACGGCCCTTCTGCTAATAAAATATTGAGGACAGGACAAGAAAGGCGTTTCAGCAAAAGAAATTCTGAGGAACAGTAAATACTACTGGGAAGTCAGAGCTGTGCTCTAGGGACGGCCTGACCCTCCCAGACATGGAGAGATACACATCTCTCCCGTCAGCCAGGTTCCGGGAGATGCGGCTGTAGCAGTTTCTATGGCAACCTGCTATGTCGGTGGCTCCAAGAAAATGCCCCCTCCCCCAATATCCATGCCTTCATTTACCCTCACCTCTTCTACTGAATCGTAAAATCTACTTTTGGGCTCTCAAAGTATCAAATACGTACCCTATGTACATACCAGACACTTAATATATAGTAAAGGACCTCCATACAGGATCTCAAGAATATCACCCATATTGAAAAATCTCTCGCTTTAATTAAAAATATTTTGTTTTTCAGCCTGCCCTTGAATTCAGGCAGGCTTTAACTTGCTTTGGCAAGTAGAATGTGGCAGACGTGAAGCCATGCCAGGTATAGGCCTAAACCTTAATAAGGTCCAGCAGCCCCAGAGGACATCAAGGAGGTTTCACTACAGTGGGATCATGTAGAGGGAACACGAGGAAAAAGAGAAACCCTGAAATGCTATGGAAAAAAAAAGAGAGAAAAGCCCAGTGTCCCAGCTGAGCCCAATTCTCCAGCAGAATGGGGCCTCTTGACTAACCACCAGCTGAAAAAAGAGAAGAACGGCCAGGCAGATCCCAGTATCAGGGGCTGTTTTAAGCCAGTGTTGTTGGGATGGTTTGTTACCCAGCAACGGATAACGGATACACTTCCACAAGGTCATCAGTCATGCTGGAGTACCCCACTGCATGCCAACACCCTGAACACATGGAGCTCTGCACAGGGAGGTATGTGTCTGTCCTCGGTGACGAGAGATACATGTGTGTCCTTGATGATAAGAGGTATGAACATCAACAGCAGCAACAGACAGAACCACTGCTACCTATAAGTGTTACCCTCAAGCTACTGGTCCCCAAGCTTGGCACATAGTGGGCACCTAAATAAACATTTGTAGAATAGAGGCAGAGCAATCAATCCGGCTTTAATGGACTCAAGAGAAGCCTATCCAGGCTTACTTCTTCCTGCGAGCCCTTCCAGGGACTCATAACCTTCAATGTCAGGAAATGTTCCCATAAATCTGACCATAATCCCCAAGGCTCCTGAAGCTCATTTCCTTCTGTCCAGTGTGGACAGATAGCAGCTGGTCACTGTTTCCATGTACCTTCCTCACCTCAGTTGAGTTCTCTTCTCATCTAGAAAGAAGGCTCATTGCATTTAGCTCCTGCAAACTTGATTTGTTTTTTTCCCAGCAGTTTTCTGGGAAAAAAAATAAGGTGCTACTTCTGTTTAACAAGAACCTCCCAGGGATCTTGCTACAATGCAGACTCTGACTCAGTCAGGGTGGGGTGGAGCCAGAGATTCTGCCTTCCAACAAGCTCACCAAGGATGCTGACGCTGCTGGGCTGGTACGTGGATGACACTCTGTGGGGCTCCTTCATGTTACAGATGAGGAGACTTCAGAGCAGAGAGAGGAAGCTTCTCCCACCAACATCAGAGCGCTGAACCAGACCGCATGTTCCCCACCGAGTGAGCTGCCAGTCTGAAAGCAGTGCAGGAAATCAGAGTGGGTCTTACTCAGCCATGGAGGACAGGTGCTAGTGCCCCTGCTCCAGCCTCGGAGGTCAGGCTGGCTGCACTGGCGTCACTGGAGGAGCTTCTCAAAATGCAGATTCCCAGGCTTTCTGTTGGAGACTGACTCCGTGTGTGACTCTCACACACTTCAGGTTTGAGATTATCCATATAAAATACTCAGGGGCAGTGATGGCAAGAGGGTAAGGCTCAAAACTATTAGCTAGCCAGAATTGCTTAAGGAGTTGTACATTCTAGGCACTATACCACTTCAAATCTGCACCAAAATGATTTAAACGTCACCACAACTCTACCTGGTTAAGTGCCATCATTTTTCCCAATTTACAGAGGAGCACATTGAGGCCTGGTTCGGCAGAAGTTACACCTCCTTGTAAGGGTAGGTGCTGAGCCAGGGTCAAAGGCAGTTGGTTCAGCCCCAGAGTCTACCTCCTAACCACTGTGTTCTCCATCCCTTATCCAGAGTGCAGATAAGCTCTCTGGAAAATCCCAAGGGTAACCTGACCAACGGGAACTGTGGAGGCCACACACGACTAGTCCTAGGAATTCTCCTTCTCCTCGGAGGGAAATGATAGATGAGTTCGATTTGGGAAAGTCAAACACTAGAAGTTCTCAGCCTTATGCAGAAGCTAAAACAGTTGATCTCATGGAAGTCCTGAGTAGCATAGAAGTGAGCAGAGGCTGGGAAGCGGAAGAGCTTTGTTAAAGGATACAGAGCTGTTGTTAGATAGGAGGAATACATTTCAATGTCCTACACAGTGGGAGATGATGATCATGAATAATAATATTTTCAAATAGCTGAAGAGAGGATACTAAATGTTTCCAAAGAAATGATAAATGCTTGAGATGATGGATATGCTAATTGCCCTGATCTGCTCATCATACTTGGTACCTACCAAGACATCACTATGTACCCCCATATATTTATGTGTAGCTGTTATGTAACAATTAAAAATTAATTCTTAAAAACGTTGGGAAACACTGGGTTAAACTAAATTATACCGATTTCTTCCTGCAGAACTTCTCAGCAAGCACAAGCGAATCACTTTCCAAGTTGGGGGGTGGGGGGCAGGGTGCATTTTGCAACATTCTCCAAACACATTGGTCTCCTTTTGTCCAAAAGCATCTCAAGGCACAATGAGGATGCCAGGGAACAAACATCCTTCGGGAAACACAGGCCCAGAGCAGCGTTTTCTCAAACTTTAACACACACACACACATACGAAGCACCTGGGGGGTCTTGTTAAAATGCAGATGCTGATTCCATACATAGGTCTGGGTGGAGCCTGACAGTCCACGTTTCCAGCAAGCTCTCAAGGGACGCTGCTGCTGCATCACACTTGGCATGGCTGGGACCCAAAGCACAGCGTGGGTCAGCTCTGGCCCAGTCTGTCCACCTCCCCAGACAAGCCCAACTCCAGCTCAGCATCCCCAGGAGAACAGCTCTTATGCAAATTTCCAGGGGCTCTGGTCACTACCGACCATTGGACACATTGCAAGTCTCACCACAGGCCCTCAGGGAGCCCAGACCTTCTGCAGAAGCTCTACCCTGACATCTGTACCCCCAACCCTTCTCTGGGCCTTTTTCCCCATGCACCACCGCCCTGCCTCTGCCTCGGAAGGCCCTCCTTCTGAAGGTGAAATCCACTCAGCGGGCAGCCTTCCTAGCTCCCAGCGGCCCAGGGTTGCTGAGGATCAACAGCAAGACAGGGAAAGAAGGTGAAAGGAGGATAAGCAGAGAGCAAGGAGGCCCCGTGAGGTCTTGTGACCGACCGGGCCTCCTGGTGCCGCCGAGGTGGCAGTGCCAACGCGCAGTGCTGAAATACTTGGCCCGTCTCCGGAGCAAACACCCAATCCAAACAGGCCCTGGTGTGTCTCCGAACAGACTGTGTAAATAAGGGGGGGGGGGGGAGGGAAAAAAAACCAAACTGGCCACAGATCCCACTTTCAAACACGTTGAAACAAAATAATCCCTCTCTTGCTCGCTCCCTCACTCCCTCCTGCTTGCTCTGTTTTTTTTTTTTTAATTTCCACTGGTGCCGAGGCCTCGGTGGAGCCTGGCTGGCGGCTTGTTAGAGCCTGCAGCCTACCTGCCCAGCATAGGAATGAGGCCGGCAGGAGTTACACGATATGCCCTCGCCACAGGCCCAGGACCACAGCTACCACATTCAGAGTCCGGGGAAACAGAGCAAAAGCTGTTCTCGAGCACCACTGGGCAAAGACACACACGGGGGACGGGACGGAGCGGACCACGCAGATGGGAGATGGTCCCGTCAACCTGGCTCTTACCAGGGTGGCCCAGTCCCCGGCCGGCCCTAAGAATCACACCCTGCCTCTGAACAGCAGACGCAGAAATAACGACCCTGAACAAGAGCTTGATCCACACAAGGAGCTCACCCAGGGCAGCCTCACTCCGAGGGTGTGTCCCTGAACGCCAAGTGTGTGTACAGACAAGGGGGCCACTTGCTTGTGGTTTGTTTCTGGTTTTGTATTCGGTTTGAAACTTTCTAAAGGCAGAGTGGGGACTGTGAGCAGCAGCAGGGGGGATTGTGAGTGTGAGTCATCAGCAGATTAGGAACCATCTCCTCCTCCCTCCGCAAGTCGAAACAATTGAGTTGTCTTTCTCGGCTCTTGCCAATGCCTCTTACTCAATCTTGAATTAAAAAGGCATTGGTGGGGAGGCAGGGAGGAGAATCCAGACGGTTCTCTGCCTCAGACATCAGCTGTTACAACTGCACTGTGGCTCCCAGAACCAGAAGAGAAATCCAGATGGGCCTGGAGAGGTGGGTCAGGAACTAGTGCTGGGCGGAGCTCACAGACAGGTGGGTCAGGAAGCAGGGCTGGGCGGAGCTCTCAGATGTGAAAGGAGCCTTTGCAGGAGCAAGGGGCCAACTGCAGGGTGACCTTTCTGGTTCCCAGCCACTCACCATTTCCCCGCTCACTCTGATTCTTAGACATGGGACTTGGAATCTGTCCTCTATGCAGGCGAGCGAGCACACTGCAGCCCTTGCAGGCTGGTTACTCCTGATTTGATCCTCCCTATTCAAAGGACACCAGACTCAGAGAAGTTTGTCCCCCACGGCCTGAGGCTAGACAGGAGGAAGACTCCAGCCTCTAAGTCCAAGAACATCATCAAACCTTTATAAAGCATCAGATGTAACATAATTTAACAACACTAGTTTGAAGGGCCTAAAGGAAGCTACTGGCCACCTATTTATGTTTCTTTTCTAAATTAAAAAAAAATATCCTCTTACATGTTAATCTCCACTTAATATGGAGTCTCCATGCAGAATCAACATAGTACACTAGGGAACAGCCCAGAAAAATCAGACACGGCCATAAGGAGTTTATACCTCTACTGAAGATCCAATTTGCCCACCAGAACTCAATGGCTTCTGTATCTTCGGATTCTATGTGCCAGTAACTAAAAACTCCGAGCTTGAGTGGTCATTACATCCCAGGCAGCATGCTAAGGGCATAACCACCTTGTGCAGTTCAAACCATCACTGTCCCATTGCACAGATGGGCACATGGGGGCCCAGAGGATAAGCGACACCCACAGCTGCACAGCAAAGCACACCAGCCACAACCAGCAGCGCTCACCACTCCCTCATGCTGCTTCCAGCGCTGACCTCCTCCTCCCTACCCCCAAGTCAAGCTGCTTTTATTCACCTCTCTGTGAGCCCCCAAAGTGCAGGGATGAGGTTTTCCTTACTTCCAAATTACACTCAGCCCTTTGCTTAGCACCCTATAAACAGTAGACCCCAAGATAATGTTTATTACATAAATGAATAAATGACTTGCAAAAGAGGGAAAACTCTATTTGTCCCTCTGTCGAGTACTTACTGTGTGTCCCTAATTCGGGTAGATGTGAGGACTCACAGAGTAGCGAGCTGTGCCGAAGTGAATCCCTCAGAGTGCTCATGTGCTCTGTGCAGAACCAGGGACTGGGAATGTCACAGAGAAGCAGCCCCTGCTGTCTGGGCATTTATCCCCCAAGAAGGAAATAGGTCCTCAAGAGAGAGAAAGAAATGGAATTCAAAAGCTCTACTATTTTAAAAGGAAGGGAGGTTTTCTACAGTCTCCTACAGAGGTCAAACTGAGCTAACCTGGGTCAATAAATGCCTCCTTATATGAGAATCCCTCTCCTGCCATTTTATCTGGCACCGCATCCCAGCAGGGTCAGAGGAAAACACACACATCAAATGAGGTGAGGACGCTACGAGATGCTGCTACGTGCCCACCAGAATGGCTCCAAGTGTGCACAATGACAGCATTACATGTGGATGAGGAGTGGAGCTGCTGAAAACCTCGGCGTTCTCCGTGGCAGGAGGGCTGGCAATGTCTTATAAAAATTAGACATGTAATTACTTCACGGCCTGGAAATCCCACTGCGTGAGAAACGAAGACATAGGTCCACAAGAAGTTTTCTTCAAATATGTCCATAGCAACGTTATTCACCTGGAAATAGGGCAGGAACCCATCAAGAGGAGAAGGACAAACTGTAGATCATTATAGGATGGGGCAGAGTCAGCCCTGATGCACGCAATAACATGTAAGCATCATGCACAGCGACAGGGAATGACACAAAACAGTGTACGCTGGATGGCTCCACTTATGTGAAATTTCCCCAGAATAGCAGAATTACTCTAGGAAGAAAAAAAAAAAAACAGAAGAGTAGCTGCCACGGGGGTGGGCACAGACCACGGTGGGGTGCTCGCTGGGTACTTGTAATATCCCCGTGGTACACTTCAAGTTCAGTACATGTAAATGTTACCTTAAAAAACAATCTGCAACCACATATGGAATTCTAGCTGAGGAAATGCATGCTGCAGTGCTGGGAGGAATGTCTACCCATGTCTGTGACTTACACAGAGGGAGCCAGGGAGCACGGGACAGAGAGAGGCCTGAAAATCAGGCTACGTGATAGGCCAAGTCCGCTGTGGAACGGTGAGAATGTAGGTGCTGGCGTAAAATTCTTTCAACTCTTTCATATATTTGCAAATCTCCATGATAAAATATTAGGGGCAGGGGAATGAAAGACCATCCCAAAGAGCTCCATGTGACAAAAACATTAAGGGGGTGAGTTTTCAGAGCTGTGTATGCAAATCCTTGGTGTCTGTCCTGAGGAGGGGAAGGGGAGACCTTCCAGGCACTCAGGGCAGATTTAAAGCCCCCTGATACAGAGATTCATTCCGGGGTCTGGGTTAAGACCCAAGTCAGAGCGGCCTGGGTCTGCATTCAGTTACCTTGAGCAAGATGCAATTTCCTGTTCCCCGGGAATAAGCACCTCTTGGACTTGAAATACCTCTCATCAAATAGCATTTTGATGAGTTAAGTGTAAATGAGTCAGAAACAAATGGATTAAGTTTCTCGGCATACATACGAGATTGACAAAAAAATAATAATGAAGAAGGAAGGGGACGTCAGGGGAGGCAGGGGAAGGGTCTCCGTTTCAAACTGTGCACAAAACCAGCGTCTTGAAAAATACTTGATCGGCTTGCTGCTCCCCATCCCAGACACCCAGGGCTTCTGGGCCCAGCTCTTTAATATTCAAATGACTTTGAAAAATATTTCTCCTTCTGGAAAGCAAGAGGAGAGAGGAAACGCTTTGAAGCCCTCCTAGTTATTTAATTATTTTTTTCCAAAGGTAAGGCCGTATATTTTTATCCAATATTAAATAAACATTGCTTTTAATGGTATGTTCAAAGCCTTTAGGCCTCTGATGTTGGTTTGGGATTTTTTTGTTTTGTTTTGTTTTGTTTTGTGTTCTGAAGGGTGAGCAAGGATGGTGCTTTTTTCTTGCCAAATGTTCTGGAATTGCAGAATATTAGCCCCAGGAAGCCTCACCAGCCACTTGGCTATTACAGAGAAGGGAGGCTCAGACAAGCTCTTGGGAATTTTCTCCAGAGACAGGTGAGCAGTGGCCCAGCTGCTGGGATCAGACTGCAGGTGGACTGGATTCCAGGTTCCTGCACAGAACATTCCACGCTATGCAGGAGAGCGACGGGCTCCATTCAGCTCTGAGTTCCTGATCCAGGGCCACCCTTCCTGAACGTGTGAGCTCATCGGTCACCAACAGGGATGATGGCAATGGTCTCCTCGGGGACACTCAGGAACTCCTCAAGTACTTAGAGGTTGGGTAGAACAGGGCTATGTGAAGTCCCTTTATGAAGGGATCTAGGCTAAGGAAGAAAAAAAAAACACACCCACGAAATTTTTCTTTAATTCATCTAATTTAGACACAATTCACAACAATGATTATGGCATAGGGCATGGGGACAGCTATGTGGGAAGGGGAATGACATGATAATGATTCTCAAATACTCAATGTTTGAGTAATGGCCTACAAATTCTCAGTAAGCAAATTAACAAATAAATTGGTTCACACTCTTCTCTGTCACAGAAGAGGTAACAACTGGCATAACTGTTTTCGGAAAAAAATGTGTTCAGTCTTACTATCAACTGGACGCTGCTGGGTGGACGGAGCTCTCCAGGGCCTTCCCCTAAGTCAGCGCTTCTCAGCCTTCCTAATACCGCAATGTATTTTCATTGTTAAAAAGGGGTCGTGACCTACAGGTTGAGAACCGCTGCCCTAAGTGATGGAGGCGTCCTTGCTACAGAATTGCCACATTTACTTCTTGCAAAAGCCTCATGAGATCAGAGTCATTAAACACATTTTACAGATGTTTTTTAATGGGCCCCAGCCACATAGCTGGCAAATGGGGGATTCAAACTCAGGTCTCTCCAGTTGCAAAGTTCCTCTTATCACAGCCTATTTGGCTGGCCCAGCTGTACCCACAAGGGCCACTTAACCCCTAACAGACCCGTTAAGTCTGATGGAGGGGTGGGTTCTTGTATCTGAACAACAACAGAATTATACTTGTGTGCTACTTTCTTTTCCCTGAGTGAATGAGTTTTATTGATGTTTCTTACTATCCAATAATTCTTAGTTAAAACTAGAAAATGAAGATCACCCGTAATCCCAGTACTCAGAAGAAACCCATGAATCGTTTGTTAAAAATCTGTCCAAAAGTCTCAAATGTGTTGATCTTCTTCAACTTTTTATGTTAGACTTACAGAAAAGTTGCAAACCTAGAATGGAGAGTTCCTATAGGCCTGTCACCCCGCTTCCCCTAATGTGGACATGTTACATCACCATGGCAGTGTCAGAGCTAAGAAATTCACATGAGTACAGGACTATTGACTAAGCTGCAGATTTGATTCCGAGGACTCCAATTTTTCCACCACTGTCTTTTCGTCCTTTCCGGGATCTACTTTGGGAAACAACATTATAATGCACTCACAAGATTTTTAAAACAAATGGCTTGTACGCACAGATGTATCACAAACACATTTCTATATCAATAAATACAAATCCGTAGCATCACTGTCAGCAGCTTCCTAATATTCTACTCCACAGATGGGGACACCCTCCTCTTGAATGGTATATCCGTTCCTTTCCTTTTTCACCACTTCATAAACACAGGACGGGCAAACTTAACCAGTCCAAAGAGGCCATCAGGATACATCTCCAGAAATGCACCGACAGGGTGTCGAGATTCTGTCCTTCAAGGTGCTTCACTCACTTTAACACACTCTCCCCCAGAAAACCTGAACCCACCTGTCTTACTTACCACTCATGTAGCTGTCCTTTTAACTTAAGATTCATTTGGGGCAATAAACAAATTCCCTAGCAAACTAATGCTCGCGCTCCCCTCGAGAGAGAGAGCCATGTTACTAGAAAGAGTTAATACACTTTCAAGTCAGTCATTTTTTTACCCAAACCAGACTAATCATGGCAAAGAACCACCCAGAAATTAAACTTCCATTCCTGTCAATTCAACCTGGTCCCACTCTCCTCTCTGGGTCTGACAGGCAGAGAGATCTTCGGGTTTTTGCATTTCCATGATGGAATTACTTTTGGGGTACAGGGCGACCCCCACCGAGTTTAATTTCCTTCTCATCTCTCTGTAGTGTCTACTGAAACTCCCTGAAGGAACAGCTTTGAGCAGGCTCTGAGTAACGCATACAGCAGGAAGGACAAAGGGGTCTGATACAGTCAGCAAAGTTATCCGCCTTCTTTTTTTAAATGGTGAAAGGAAGGAGAGGAAGGAGAAAGATTATAAAACTGCTTGCATATCTAGAAATGGCTCGAATTGGGCTTAAACTAGGAACCTGCCCAGCATGCTAACTGTGGCCATGGTATCGCTTCCAAAAGCAGCCCATATTTTACTCTGAGACTCCCATTCTTCAATGCAAAACACTCTGTCCCCAAGCTTAGAAACACTATAAAATGCTATATATTTGGGATAACTGGAAATAAAGGTGACTGGGAAGATTTAGAGAAATTGAACCCTACCCCATGCTGGGGAATTCTTAAGCGCCATCCTGGCTTGCAAAAAAAAAAAAAAAAGAAAGAAAGAAAAAAAAAAAAAACAAGCTACTGGTCAGAGGGAACGCTCTTCTATGCCAAGCTCAGCTTGAATTAATACACAACACAACCTCTTAAGGAGGGACACGGTTTTAAACTAAGAGTCTCTTCTCTCCGTGTGACTGATTAAAAGCAACAGGAAGTTGAGAATATTCTGGAAGGAAAAGGGTTGCAACCTGAGATATTTTCTTCACCCCAGTGTTTGCAATCTTGTCACTCTGGTCAAGGCCACACCTTCAGGTCAGGAGGGACAAAGTCTTTGAAGTGAAGGATGCCAGTTTCATTTCCCCCAAGCAGAACAATGGCCATGATCCCAGGCCTGTCACCTCCCCGGGGCCTCTGTGGTCTGGTTGAGTGGCTGGTGGAACCCATTTCACTTTTGAATTCTGCCCAGAAACCACAGGAGGATCAGACCACGGAAGAGAAAAATCTAATTGGTTACAAGGATTTAGCATCTGCCCAGGAGACAGTCAGGCCCCTTGTTTTATATGGTTTTCCGGCCACGAGGAGAACTTTGTACAGAAACCAATTACTCCCAGCTCTAAGATGAGTTAAGTTCTGGGGACCTGAAGTACAGCACAATGACAACAGTTAAAAATGCCACGTTACTCACCCGGAATTTGCTAAGAGTGTAGATCTTAAGCATCCCGAAGACACACAGACACACACGCACAAATGGTAACTCTGTAAGGGGCTGGGGGTGTTTATTAATTTGATTGTGGCAACCATTTCATAAGGTGTACATACATCGATCGGTCATGATGTACACCTTGACTGTATATAAATTTTATTTGTCGGCTGCAGCTCAATAAAACCGCAGGGGGAAAAAAAAAAGAACAGAGGCAAAGCTTTATCTTGTGAGCTCACAAAGCCCCATGGTACGCGTAGAAGCAGCAGGTCACTGCAAAGAGAAACCAAAGCACCGTCATTTCTGGGTGTCTCCCAGGGTGAAGCAAACACATTTCTCCCAAGGGAGCCCTTTTAGGCCTACGTGGAGATCTCTGACGTTCAGGTACTTCAACATATCAACCTTAAGTTGAAACCCACAACATGGAGAGTTCAGACCATGGGGCTCTGACTACACACGTGTGGGCTCTGTCACGAGTGGGGAACAGGAAGCAAAGCCCGAGCTGTAAGCAATGCTCAGTCAGAGCCATGTTTGTTCTCTGTTAATTGTGCACACTTGTGCACGCTCTGTGAGCACTACCTGTCAAACACAGGGGTTATGCCCACAGACCTCCCTACTGAAAATACAACACACGGTTGGAATCAAATACAACTTGCAACAAATTAAGCCTGACGTTTAGGAATAACCATAGTGTAACTGAGCCACACAGAATTCCTGCACAAAAGACAAACGTCTTGCGGAGGTGACTCAGACGACAAGGAGGGCAGATGGTGGGAGGAGAGGGGGAGCTGGAGAAGGCAGTGAAGTCCCTGGAAGTCCCCGCAGAGGCCGGATCACAGAGGCTGCAACCAGGATTCAAGAAGGCAGGCAGTCTACATCCAGAATGCTACCTCGTGCTGTGTCACGGGGTAAACAAGGCCATGTGACTTCCACTCTCTCTGGCTCCAGAGTTGGCTCAGGAGCACCTGCCAGAAGGACAGGGCTAAGGTCCGCTGATGCCCCCTTCTCTGGGTCTCCAGGTCAGAGGACCCAGGAAGAGTAATCCAAGGAGTGCCACACACCTCTCTCCTTTGAAAACCACAACTGCCACAGGGGTACAAGTGAAACTCTCTAAGAGTAGAATCAGAATGTTTTGAAACTATAGCTGAGAAAATGACATGAAGGCTGTGTTGATCAGTTTGATGGAAGTATTTCGGATTGCATGTGAAAACCCCACACTATACCCCAGAAGTGCATTAATGTACATAGTTACCATTCAATAAGAAAAAAAAAAGAAAGAAAACCACAACTGCCTTGTCGCTTTCCTATCACCTGTAATCCCCCTAGTTGTGTATGTATTTGACTTTCAAGAAAATACCTGTAAGAAAGCCAGAGTACTTTCAATCCCTCACAGCATGGTTTGCTCGGCTCATCCAGCCTCCCTTCCCAGCTAGGATCTATCACTTCTATGGTGTGCGTGGGCTCACTTATATGAACACCAGCATCCAGAACCTCCCCCTTCTCCCTTCAGCTGCTCCCAGGTTCCCCTGCATCTAAAGAAGAAAGAACAGAGAGCCATTGTGGAATATGAGGCCCTTCAGGAGGGAGATTCAGGGGCAGTCAAAACACAGAAAGGAACATGAGAGCCCAGTGCACCCTACAATCCAGCAGAGAGAAGCAGGGAGCCACCAGGCCACAGTCTGGCACACAGTCTGTCCCAGCCCCTCCATCCGCCCGGGTGACAGGAAGAGAGGCTTCACTTCTGGGTCACTCCTGCCAGCCCTCCTTATGTGCCTCCTGGAGGTGGGCAGTGAGAGGAGCAGGATGAGAACAGCTCGAGCCCCCCCAGCCCCTACCGCCCCAGCAATTCTGGGCAGCGCCCTAGACTGACCATCCAAGCCGTCCCTGCTGCAGCAAACAGATGGTGTGAGCTGCCGGGGAACTGTAATGCACGGCTAGGCCCCTGTGCCTTCCCACGACGGCGAGCTGAATGTGCCGCCCGGGGCCTAGGCAGCAGCTGGAGTCTGCTGGGTGGCAAAAAGGTGAACCACAGGAGCTTGGAGGTCATTCATTCATTCACACACGCGACAGGTGAACAGCCTCCTCTGCCAGGCATCAGAGACAAAATGTGGAACAAAACCCACCCCCTCCCCATCGGGGAGGGGACCCACATCACTAGCCACAGCAACACGTCTGTGACTGTAAACTGAGAAAAGCTCCCGAGGGCTGGGGACCCAGTTGTCTGACCACAATAACAAAGGAGGGTCAAGAAATTTGAAGGAGAAATTATTGATCCACTCTTGACTTTGGGTGAGACACTTGATTCTTCTAAGCCTTTCTGTCTCATCTGTAAAAGGGACCCACAGGCAGGAGGCTATCGCCAACCCAAGTGTCAGGCCGCACCTGAAGACTTAGCTGAGTGACAACTCTTAACATGTGCTCGCTCGTGTTAGCAGAAGGACACTTTGGAACAGAGGCATGATGCTTATGCCCGCAGGGCCCACCCGTGCACACAGGCCTGGGCTTTCACAGTAGATGGGATAGATTCCCTCATCTAGCCCCATTCCAGCAGGAACCCCCAACCACCCCTGTTATTGCAGTCTGGGTCTCTTTAAGCAGCCACTGCCAACACTGCGGGGGATTCATGGTGATTCAGCCTTGGCCCTGAGCAAGCTGGACGCAGCTATCGCTCAGCCGGGATATGGCCGCAAGCCCATGCGCTGCTGAGAGGACACAAAGAGCTTCCCTCGGGCCTTCTGAGCCTCCCTCCCTCCTGTGGACAGGCACACTGCAGTTCCAGCCACCGTCCCCGAGGTGGACGCTCAGAGGCTGGCTTCCGTGTCTTGAGGGTCTGAAGGTTAAGACAATCACCCACTTCGACCCTGTAAGAGAAATCAGGTGGCTGGCCGAAAAAAAGTGAGTGTTCGTTTCTGCCACCGTTCACGCTCTGGTGTAAGACAGCTTATCAGTATGGATAAGCGTTTTTGCTTATTTCCCCCTCCTAGGAAGCAGGGACAGGGAGAGAGAGTCAGTAAAGGAAAGGTAGCAAGCCCAGTTCAAATCTGCCCATCCTGGAAAGTTCGCGAGCGAGCGAGCAGCCCCACATAGAGGGTAATTGGCCTATTTCCATCCCGGTCTCCAAGCAACATGACACAAAATCCCCCGGAACCTCATCACAGAGCCAGTGAACTGGAAGGGGCTGGAGATTTCTCTGGCCCAAATTCCCTGCAGTGAAGCACGGGGGGAGGCCTATACACAAAGGGGAAGGAGGCACAGTCTCTACCCAGGGCCCACAGCGACCCCAAGGAAACGCCTCTCACCAGTGAAGAAGAAAATGAGGTCCAGACTTTCAGAGGCAAGACAAGGTCGCCAGACAGGGGCTGAGGCCAGGCAGCCGGCTCTGAGTGCTTCCTGCATGACCACCTGTCCTGTTACATGGGTCTCTGGTGTAGAGGGTTTAGGGGCCCTTCCAGGGCCAGGGTCAGTGTCCAGAAATGATGACATCTGAACCTTTTCCACTGACATACACTTGACCTCTGGCACAGTGCCCCTCTGGTTATATCTTCCTGAAGGGACATGGGAAAACACCTAGTCACTCAATTCCCACAAAGGAGAAAAAACAATCTCCCTTCACCTGTTTTAATCCATCTCCCTTGGATCACCTTCAAATCATGCCCAGCCAGGTGTGGTGGCTCACACCTATAATACCAGAACTCTGGGAGGCCGATACAGATGGACTGTTTGCGCTCACAAGTTTAAGACTGGCCTGAGCAAGAGCAAGACCCCATCTCTAAAAAAAATAGCCTAGTGTTGTGATGGGTACCTGTAGTCTCAGCTACTCGGGAGGCTGAGGCAAGAGGATCACCTGAACCCAAGAGTTTAAGGTTGCTGTGACATCACAGTACTCAACCAGGGCCAACAAAATAAAATAAAAATTATGCCCAAAGCCATTTCATCAAGGGCAGCACGTGGGGTGTTGCCTTCCAGCTACTTGACTCCACACCTGTGGATGGGGCCACACAGCTCCAGTGCTGATTCTGGGGGACACTTCAGAACGGAACCTTAACAACTGAAATCCAACCAAACACTAAAAACAAGGCGAGTTTTACTGTGTGTAAATTATTCTTCAATAAAACCTGACCTTAGAGAAAAAAATCTACAGGCTTACCCTTCTTAAAGAAAAAATATACACATAATATTCAGGAGAAAAACAAGGAAATTAACATCTTTTTTGCTTGACTGAAGTATGGTCCTTATGTTTTTAATTAAAAATAAAAAGCTGCTCCCTTAGAAAACAAAAGTGGGTCTACCTCCAACAGCCAAGCAAAGCAGTTGACTCATCCCACCAAGGGTCCAGTGGCCAGAGGGGCCCTGACCTGATTCTGCCCAGCTCTCCTGAAAGGCCCACAGGGCACCGGCCAAGAGTGAGAACACCTCCTGGGCAGGGGGCAAGGTGCAGGGGGAAGCCCACTCTATCCCTGCCACAGGAAGACACACACAGACTGGAGAGCAAAAAAGATTCACAGATGTGAAACCAAAAAGATGTTAAGCAACTCAGATCACTCAACAATAGCCAGAAATGCAGCCTGCCATCCAGCGCCGGCCACACCGCCGTAGCCTGCTTTGTGAACACACGTAGGAGGTATCAACAGACTTTGTAGAATCACACTGAACTTGAGTCAGGATGCACATAAAAATAAAGTTACTCTTCCCGTAACCCTGCAAGGGACTGGGCACTGGGGGACACATTAACTCTTTCACACCATCTGGAGCCCACGTAGGTCATGCCAGATTAACGGGCTGCCCTGTCACCAAGGCCCTGGGAGGTCGGCCTGGTGGAATGGAAACAGAATAATAGTCTTAGAATGGGAGAAATTCCAAAAATGGTGGGGCAGAGTTAAAAAAAAAAAAAGAAAGAAAGAGGGCGGCGGTGCCTGTGGCTCAAAGGAGTAGGGTGCCAGCCCCATATATGGGAGGTGGCAGGTTCTAACCTGACCCTGGCCAAAAAAAAAAAAAGAAAGAAAGAAAGAAATGGGGAAATTTTCTTGCTGACTTGGATGCAAGCATGGTTTCCTACTTATCACAGACTAAAAACCACAAGCCCTTCAGAATTCTGAAAACCAGCATGAATGAAAAAGACACACTAAAATCCTGTGTAGTTTCTAGAAGTTGCCAAAACCTCCAGAATCCAAAGAGGTTGCTAGGGTGGCAGGTTGCAGGGGGCAATGGCAGGGGCTGCACCAATTCTTGCTTTTACCTAGATTTTATTAACAAAAACCAACTATCCTCTGCATCCTAAATACCAGCCACCACACACAGCAGTTTACGGCTGTTCGAGCATTCAATCATCACAGCCCTGAAGGATGGCCATCACCAGCCCTGGTTTACAGGTAGAAGCATGGACGTCACCAGCTGGGTGAAGGCAGAGGTAAGCCTCAAACCTCCAGCTAACTCCAAAGCCCACAGCCCTCACTTGGTCCTACTGACTCTCCGATTACAGATAGTTGAGCCTGAGCATGCAGTGATGAATTATTCCCATGCGTTGCCAGATTTCTGACCCAGAGGATGGCAGGAGGGTGTAGCATCCAGATGGATTGGGCGTGGAGGAGACACAGAGGAGGAAGAGGAGGAGGAAGGCCTGGCTGTGCACGTCAAAACGACCTCCCTAAGCAGGCAGTGGACATCGTCCAGGTGCCAGGCTGCTGATGGAAACACCAGAGGCCCATACCTGCCAAGAACGAGAAATGCTTCCAGAAACAAGTGAAGACCACCACCCAGGTTCCCAACAGCAATGGCTCCTTGCCTCTTAGAGAAGTCCCCACCTGAGCCTTGAAGACATTATGCCCAGTGAAGGAAGCTGGACTCCACAGGCCATGCATTTGAAATTCTGTTTTTAGGAAATGTCCAGAACAAGGAATCCATAGAGATAGGAAGTCAATGGGTGGTTGTCAGGGGCTGGAGGGAGGGGGGGATGGAGAATGACCACCAAATAAGTGCTGGGTTTCCTTTAAGGGTGGTGTGTACATACATCCAAAACCCTCCAAATGTGCACATTGAATATGGGCATGTTCATATATCGTTTATAATTCAAGAAAGATTTTTAAAAGACTTAAGAGTTCTGAATCTAGACAGCGGTCATACTGAACACACTTCAAATGTTCTTAATGCCCCCTATTGTATACTTTAAATTGGTTTAAATGGTAAATTTTACTCTCTATATGTATTTTACGACAATTCTTTCTCAAAAAGGGGGAATCTCCAAAAACCCTAGAACTCAGTCAACCGAGCATAAAACCACAACACAAAGTCAGGGCCCAGCCTATCATGACTATGAGGGTTAGAACTGGATGTTCCCCCAGGACCCTCGGATTTGTAAACTTGGTGTTTAAAGAGAAGGTGGGTGGAGGTGGGCGAGGCAAACCGAGCCGTGGCTCCTCTGGAGTGATCTGGAGAGTGGGGCGCAGCCAGGGAGGCAGGGCCCTCCCCAGAACCGTGGCCCCCTCGCCCCTACCCACCTGGCAGGCAGGTACGGTGCTTCCTTCCCTGGGGCTGGGAGCCCAGTGTCCTTGGTCTGCATCACAGAGTCAACAACAATTTATCTGAACTGGGCAAACAAGGTGGCCGTAAGTGGCGGAACTCTGACAATATTTAATGACCCAGGGGGTGGGGAAGCTTTGCAGGACGGAGAGGGGTGGCCAGCGAGGGAAGGAAGCAGAGAGCAGGCAGAAAACTCCAGGGGAAATTCCGTGGGGGGTGGAGATAAAAGGGCACTGTAAAGCAATTCTGACAGGTTAACAGACAGGTAATATTCCAGCGGTGTTGACTTAACCAGGCTAGTGCTCCCTGCAGCTCCGATTAGGCCGCCGCACGAGAGCCCGAGCAGTGACCGGTTTCACAGAAACAAAGATCTAGTCAGAGAAAACCAAATAACAGCCATCGTGTGCTGGCAGCCCAGCCCGCCTCTCCCCCAGCTCAGAAGCCACCCGGAGATGCTTCCTGGACACCGATCGGGAACATAACTTCCAGCGGCGGGTACCTTCCAGGGCCCCCACCTGTGAACAGGGGATGTAGCTTCTGACAGTTCAGAAAGGGGTGAGGGGACACAGGGCAAAATGCCTCTGCATCCCTCCCACATCAGGGAGACCACTGCCGCCACCCCTAGTCCTAGAAAGACAGGCTTGCTGGTCTAACCCGCTGTCCCAGGGTGGTTGTCTGGGGATAAGTACCCAGCAATGAAGTCCACCCAGGCCAGCTCAGAAACCCCAGTCTGCTCACCTGATTCCAAACCCATGTGCTGCCGTCTCCTGGCCGCCTTCTCCCAGCTAAGTTCCTGAATCTCTTGAGGCCTCGATTTCCCCAATTGTAAAATGGGACATTAGTTCTCGCAATGTTGTTTAATGAATGCATTACCGGTTATAATTATGTGTTAGTGTAATTGCTATAAACAATAATAGAGACAGTCCCTGACTTACAATGGTTTGACTCGTGAGTTACTAACTTTACCATGGTGCAAAGACGATCAAATTCAGTAGACGCCAAACTTCAAGGACCTATAACACCATTCTGTATTTCACTTCTGGCATAGGGAACAAATGTTTGATCAATTCATGACATCGTCAACATTTCATCACACAAAAGCCTTTTTGGGGGATGATTTTTGCCCAACCGCAGGATAATGGAAGCGTTCTGAGAATGTTTGAGATAAGCTGAGCCAAACTATGGCATTTGGTAGGTCGGATGTAGTACGAAATGAATTTTCCACTCATATTTTCGACTTCTGATGGTTGCATCAGGACGAAACCCAGCATACGTCAAGGAGAGTCTATCTTTAATAAATAATTATGAGGAATGAAGAAATAATATGAGGATTAAATAAAGCACAGTGCCAGGATGATAGCAGGTTATGGACCAATTTTAGGTTCCCCCTGCAGCTGTCCCTACCACCCACGTGGCCAGATTCAGAATGTCATCTTCTGAACACAATAGAGCAATCTTTTGACATGAAGGTGGTTAATCTTTAATACCCGTGAAGGTTATTATCTCTCCACCCGTGCTCTCCCAGAACGAGAAGAAAGCTCTTTGAAGGGACCACAAGAGGCGTCATGCTGGCTTGGGCACCAGGGGGAAACCACCCAAGACACCCCCAGCTCTCTGAGACCTTGGCAGCCACCCTAAGCAACTTGATATGGTTCCATGTTCCTGTATTTCTCAGAGAACATAAAAGTGTTCAAAGCCATTGAACCAGCACACAAGGGGTGCCAAGACTCTGACTTCATTTCCTACAGAGTTCCCTGGCCTCTGTTACAGGACACTATTCTGAGGTTGGATTATACATTTTAGGTTATTTGGAAAATCATTGTGGCTTTAAATAATAAAATTCTGAGTGACATCTGTCAGCCCTGATTACCGCAAGTCTGCTAAGCACTGTTTTCTTTCTTTTTCATTTTTTAAAAGTGCAATGAAGTAAGTGTTACCCAGAAAGGTTTGTAAGAGTCTGCAAGGGCTGTGTATTAAAACTCTCTTGAAACTGGTCCCAAAGGCTTGTTCCAGAGACCCAGCTACAGTCTTGGGGTGCTATACCCAAGCACTGATCTGGCCATTGCTGCCAAAAATGGGAAGTGGGGATCAAACAGGAATCACAGGGGGCATCTGGTCGACCTCCTTCATGTCACCAATGGGAAAGCAGATCCCAGGGAGGTAAAGGACTTGCCCCAGACTCACAAATAGCCACAATGGGGAAGGACAAGAGGCAGAGCCCCCAGAGCTCCTTCTGGGACTCTTTGAGTTACCCTGTGTCCACAGCTCACATGAGCATATCACATGGATGAGGGTGGTCCCCTATTGTACCAGCCCAGAAAGCATCTCAAAAAGGGTTGCTTCACATAAATCTCTGCCCCACTTTTTTTTAATCTGCAGGATTCAATTAATCGTTCCTACTCAGAAAAGTGCATCTTTCATGACCATCTCCTGGTCATCCATCATGTGAGCCTTGCTGACTCCAGCACCAGTGGTTTAGGAAATACCAGGGCTACTTCAGGAATGGTGCACCTGCAAAATGACCCCGGAATGCCAGGCAGTGTCTTCCCCAGAGCGCAGGGACCCCAGAGCAGACATCTACCAAAAGCCATCCCTCCAGGATCACCTCCGCCATGTCCTGAGTGTCAGTAAATTGTTGATACTCCCCTGTGACAGAGGTAAGCGTGGATACATAGAAAGGTTATTTGTGTCCACAACCATTGGTAACTGCCTATGAGAAGAAGGGGCTGGGGGGTTACAAAGTCTGAACTGGCCTTGCTGCATTCTAATAATCTGTTGGTATGATTGCACAGAATTCTTTCTTTTTTTTTTTTTTTTTTTTTTTTTTTTGACGGATCCACAACCTAAAACACTGGGTAGAGTGCCATTGCCACACAGCTCATAGCAACCAACAACACCTGGGCTCAAG
>CAUYQV010085886.1:0-28308 GCA_963574575.1 Galagoides demidoff
ATTGCAGCCCAATTCATAATTGCCAGGTCATGGAAGAAGCCCAAGTGCCCATCGATCCATGAATGGATCAACAAACTGTGGTATATGTACACCATGGAATACTATGCAGCCATAAAGAAAGATGGAGACTTTACATCCTTCATGCACACATGGATGGAGCTGGAAAATGTTCTTCTTAACAAAGTATCACAAGAATGGAAGAAAAAGTATCCAATGTACACACCCCTATTATGAAACTAATTTATACCTTTTATATGAGAGCTATAACTTAATAACAGCCTAAGAATATGGGGAGAGGGGAAGGAGAGGGGAGGAAGGAATGGGTGGAGGGAGAACAAAGAAGAAGGCATAAATGTTCAATTTTTTTTTCCTAATTTGTTAAAATCCACAGATTCAAGAATCTCCAGATAATAAAAAACAAGAAATATAAAGGAAACAGTACTGAGAGACTTGGTAATGAAACTGCTCAAATCAATAATAAAAAGAACTCTTAAGGGCACAAGAGGAAAAAGTCATCCCATAAGGAGCAGCACAGTTATGACGGCCGCAGGTTCCTTTAGAAATAACACAGACAAGAAGGCAATGTGGCAACATTATAAAATAAAGCCCTGAAAGGAAAAACTGTCAGCCTCCATTCTTATACCCAGAGAAAAAAACTGTCAAAAGTAAAGCCTTTACAGGCATAAAAAGTTAAAAGAATTTATTACCAATAAAATGGCAGTACCAGAAGTATTAAAGCAAGTTCTTCTGGAAGGAGGAAAATGACCAGAAGGAACGTGGGTCTATACGGCAAGGGACGGAAGGCAGCGAGGTGGAACTCTGGGGCAGGTACACAGACATTCTGACCATCAAGTCCTCTGTGCCAAAGAAGATGAAATATTTGGGAATTTACCTAACAAAGGACATGAAAGATCTCTATAAAGAGAATTCTAAAACTCTGATAAAAATAGCTGAAGATGTTAACAAATGGAAAAACATACCATGCTCATGGCTGGGAAGAATCAACATTGTTAAAATGTCCGTACTACCCAAAGCAATATACAAATTTAATGCAATCCCTATTAAAGCACCGCTGTCATACTTTAAAGACCTGGAAAAAATAATGCTTTGTTTTATATGGAATCAGGAAAAAAAAACTTGATTAGCCAAGACATTACTCAGAAATAAAAACAAATCAGGAAGAATCATACTAACGGACTTAAGACTATACTATAAATCTATAGTGATCAAAATAGTATGGCACAAAAACAGAGAGGTAGATGTAGGGGACAGAATAGAGAACCAAGAGATGAACCCAGATACTTATCATCATTTGCTCTTTGATAAGCCTATCAAAAACATTCAGTAGGGAAAAGATTCCCTATTTAACAAATGGTGTTGGGTCAACTAGCTGGCAACCTATAGAAGACTGAAATTGGACACACACCTTTCACCATTAACAAAAATTGATTCTCACTGGATAACATATTTAAACTTAAGACATAAAACTGTAAAAATACTAGAAGAGAGTACAGGGAAAACACTTGAAGAAACTGGCCTGGGAAAATATTTTATGAGGAGGACCCCCCGCACAATGGAAGCAACACCAAAAATACACTACTGGGACCTGATCAAACTAAAGAGCTTCTGCACAGCCAAGAGCGCAGTAAGTAAAGCAGACAGCCCTCAGAATGGGAGAGGATATTTGCAGGTTATGTCTCAGACAAAGATTTAATGACCAGAATCCATAGAGAACTCAAATATATTAGTAAGAAGAGAACGAGTGATCCCATCTCAGGATGGGCAAAGGACTTAAAGAGATACTTCTCTGAAGATGACAGGTGCACAGCCTATGGACACATGAAAAGATGCTCATCATCCTTAATCAGAGAAATGCAAATCAAAACCAGTCCATAAGATATCAGTCCATGATATCTTATGGACTGGAGATATCATCTAACTCCAGTAAGATTAGCCCACATTACAAAATCCCCAAACCAGAGATGTTGGCGTGGATGTAGAGAAAAGGGAACACATCTGCACTGCTGGTGGGAATGTAAACTAATACATTCATTTTGGAAAGAAGTTTGGAGACCACTTAGGGATCTAAAAATAGACTGGCTGTTCAATACTGCAATTCCTCTACTATGTGTATATCCCAAAGACCAAAAATCACTTTATAACAAAAATATTTGAACCAGAATGTTTATTGCAGCCCAATTCATAATTGCTAAGTCATGGAAGAAGTCCAAGTGTCCATCAACCCATGAATAGATTAATAAATTGTGGTATATATGCACCATGGAATATTATGCAGCCTTAAAGAAAGATGGTGCCTTTACCTCTTTTATGCTTATATGGATGGAGCTGGAACATAATCTTCTTAGTAAAGTATCTCAAGAATGGAAGGAAAAGTTTCCAATGTACTCAGCTCTACTATAAACCGATATATAATCAACCAGACTTCCATATGAAAGCTATAACCCAACTACAGCCCACGATGAAGGAGGATAAGGAGGGGGAAGGGAGAGGGGAGCGGAAGGAGGGTAACTGGTGGGACCACACCTATGGTGCATTTTACAAGGGTACATGTCAAATCTACTAAGTATAGAGTATAAATGTCTTAACACAATAATTAAGAAAGTGTGGTGAAGGCTATGTTAACCAGTTTGTCGTAAGTATTTCAAATTGCATATAAAACCAGCACCGTGTAGCCCACAAGTGCATTAAAGTACAGAGCTATGATTTAATAAAAATAATAAAGAGTATTAACTAGAGCATAAACAAAACATGGCAATGCAGTGTGGAGTTTACAACATACATAAGATTGAAATGCATGACAAAAACAGCACAAAACATATTGTAAGTTTCTTATATGGTACTGAAGTAGAAAAATACCATTTATAGGTAGACAGGTGAACCAGCAGTTTACATTATTAACCCAAAAGCATTCACTCAAGTAATAAAACAGAGTTATAGAGAATAAGAGAAGAATGGATATAAAATGGAATCATAAAGAAACTGAGTTATTTCAAAAGAAGGCAGAAAAATAGGAAAGGAGCAAAGACCAGATGGGACAAATGGAATACAGATGATCAGCTGGCAGATCCATCTTGCACCTGACCAGGTCAACTGTCAAGGTTACTATAAATGGCCTAAGTACACCAATTAAAAGGCAATGTCCATAAGATCAAGAAACTAAGCCCAAATACATATTGACTACAAGAATCATGTTAGTTATAAAGATGAAAATGGGTTAGGAATAATGGGTGAAAAGAGGAATATCATTCTAACATGAATCTAAAAATGTTAGGCATCTATATTAATTTCAGACAAAACATACTTCAGTGAAGAGGATGTTATCTGAAACAAAAAGATCATTTCATAAAGATAAATTTGCCAGTTTTTTGAGATGCTGCTGAAATATCTGGGAAATTTATACTATTAAATGCCCATCGTAGAAAAGATAAAAGAACTCAAATCAATGAGTTTGCCACGTCCTTCTCAAGAACTAGAAAGAAAAGAGGAAATGTAACTCAAATTCCTCAGAAGAAAAAATATAAAGATTAGAAGAGAAATAATTGGGGGAAAACAGAAAAATGAACTAAGTGAAAATAAGAAAATGAAGCCAGGGTTGTTTGTGAGGTCAGGGAAAGCGAGTCGCCTGTCACCAGGCTGGTTAGAAAGGAAAGTGAGAATCGAGAATTACCAGTACTGACATCACCAGACATTTAAGATGAGGAAGAACAGGCCAAGACTGCAGTGGACCTATCAGCAAAGATTGTATTCAAGCGGTCGGGACGCACAAGAAGCACTGGGCATCAGCAAAACACAAAGTAAAACCACAGGAGATGTCACCTCACACCGTTAGGATGGCTCCTATCAAAAAACAGAAGGACAAGTGTTGGTGAGGATGTGGAGAAACTGGAACCCTTGTGCCCTGTCAAGGTGGAATGAGTCGGTTTGCATAAGAAGCAGTATAGTGGTGCCTCAAAACCTTAGAAGCAGAATTACCGTAGGATGGAGAAATGCCACTGGATATTTCCAAAGAAGCAAAAACATGGCCTTAAAAAGTGACTTGGACCCCAAGTTGATAGCAACATCACTCCCAGAGCCAAGAGTGGGTGCACCCCAGTGTCTGGCAGCAGGTGGAGGGATACCTGATGCCATGTCAGCATGAAGTGCAGTGTTAGGAGAATTCGGCACGTGCTCTGACAGGAATGAGCCTTGAAGACATCATGTGGGGTGAGACTAGCTGGTCACATAGGACAATATTGCATGATGCCGCTTACCTGATCTATGCAGAGTGGTCAGATTCATAGACTCAGAAAGCAGAGTGTCAGCCTCCAAGGGCTGGCAAGCGAGGGGCTGGGAGTTGCTTTCTAACCAGACTGAATTTTGATTTTACAAAATAAAATGCGTTCTGGAGCACATTTGCTTGACGATGTGAAAATATTTTAAATTTTTAATAACCTTTAAAATGGTTGCCGTGGTAAACTTTACATTATGTGTGTTTTACAATAATTAAGAAATTTTAAGAAGTTGTTCATAATAAGAAAATATTCTGAACAACTTTTTCCCAGTAAATTTGACAACTTTTGTGGGATGGACCAATCCCCTGGAGGACAGAAACTACCAAAACTCAGTCATGAAGGAGGCAGCCAGGATGAGCCCAGTGTCTTATTAAGGCAATTGAATTTGTTGGTAAACACTCAGTTCCAAAAAGATATCAGGACCAGATGCTGTGCTGGCAAGTTCTAGCAATGTTAAAGAAAGAAATAATTCTAATTCTACAGAAATTTTATTAGAGAGCTGGCAAGGGAGCAGCACTGTCCCTCTCAACTCATTCTATGAGGACAGCGCTATCTCGATTTTTCTTAACGTTAAAGATATTATAAGAGAAAACTACAGATTTCACAAACATGAAAAAATGAGCATTTCAAACAAAATCTTACCAATTAAATTCAACATTTAAAAATACATGATTACTAAATGGGGTTAATCTCAGCAATGCAAAGTGAGTTTAACACTCAGGAATCGGGCAGTGTGAAAACTAAAACTGAAAAGCCACATGAACATCTGCATAAAAGAATAAAAAGCGTTTCACAAAATCCAACACCCATTTTTTCATAAAACGATTTTAGCAAACTAGCACTAGGAGGCCACCTCCTTGCTGGTGATTGACATCTGTGAAGAAGTCACAGAACAGGTGGTAAATGCTTCCCCGTTAAAGTCAGAAGGGACATGTGACATCATGCCTTGCTGATTGGAAGATTAAAATGGTACAACCACTTTGGAAAATAATTTGTCTTTTTCTTAAAAAGTTTAACCTGCTCTTACCTTATGATCTAGCTATTCCAGTCATAGGCATTTATTTATCCAAAGAAAATAAAAGTCTATGTCCAGTATAAACTCCAGTACATAGATGTTCATGGATACTTCATCCGTGACAGCCAGAAAGTAGAAACAGCTCAAATATTCATCAGTCGGATGATCCACAAACAAGCTTTCACATCCACACTGGGGACCACCACTGGGCGATGAAAATGAATGAACGGTTGATACATAAAACAGCTTTGAGGGATCTCAAAATAATGCGGCTAAGTGAACACGGCAGGAAAAAAAGAATACCTAGTATATTATTCCATTTGTATAAATTCCACAGAAAATAAGCTGATCTGCAATCAGGACAGAAAACACATCAGTGGTTCCCTGGGGCCTGTGGTGGTTGAAGAAAGGTCTGGGCGATTTGAAAAGGTCTGTGTTTCTGGCTGACAACCCAAAATGCAAAGAGAAAAGATCCTTTATTTGTATTTTATTTGCAAAAGCCCAACTTGTTCTTAGAAATGTATCGGAAACCACGGTGCCAATGTAAGTCCTCTAGTTTGGGAAACGGTGCTAACTGTCCCTGGTAAAGAGTCCAGAGCAAGTGGGGGTCAACAGTGGGAGCTGTGAGTTACATTCTTCAGTAGAAAAGTGACCTGAATTTCCAGAGTAAACCTCTCCATGAACAAGCACGTTGCCGTGTATAACAGGACGGTGCATTGTGAATTAGTGTCTGCATCCACAACCAAATCCGGGCTCCATCAGCTCCCGCAGAGCACTGGGGGAGAAACCAGTCTTGTTTCCCATGCTCAGTAAGAGCAGAAGACAGTTCTGAAGTTGCCAGTCAGTGGGGAGAGGAACCTGCCAGAGAGAGTTAATGACTCTCTTCAACTCTGAAAAAATGTGGTTTGAGGGATCGGGGGTGCAAACCAGAAAGTCCTGCCCCCACCCCCGAGGTTGTGTAGGGCACAGAACTTATCATTGCTGTGGCTATTTACATCACAATAACATACAAATACAAATTCCTTGGGAACAGTAAATAATGAATCGCATATGTGCACTGGAATCAGAACAGCATCTGTAGTTGCTCTAACTATGGTAAAATGTCAAAGCACATTAACTATCAGATCCGAGATCTAAATTGCTGCTCAGCCTGGACCAGGAGAACATTCCCCATGGAGCAATATTATCCTGAGCTCCATACAGAGATGCTCGGCCTTCCTCCCAGTGTCCAACAATGCACGGGAAACTCCTGGACACAGGAGACCCAGATAAATTGACCGTGTGATCCATGATTGGTTCCAATAGAACAGTGCCAGGGTCTTCAAGAAACTTCCAAGTTCTTAGATAACCTGAGCATCCATCTTCAGAAAGATTGTCTAAGCTATAATAATGGCTGGGCTTGCCTCTGCACTTTTTTGTGTACAACCAAAAATCATTCTTGAAGCAAGGATGGCTTTAATGCCTTTGTGTCAGTGATCTGATGAGCTCTGTGTGGTGGGGTCGGCAGGTGGGGAGGCTCCATGCTTCCTCTTGCTGTGTCCCTGGTTTACCAGACCTGACCAGACATTGCTCTGCTGGGGGGAGATTTCACTGTCCTGACCAGATGGCCCCCACCTCTATTTCTTGGAAATGACTAACTTCATGGCTAACTGTACCATATTTTATAGAAAAGAACTTGGTTAACGAAAGGTGGGGGGGACACTGCTTTTCCTAACATACACACGGGCAGGGCAAAGACATTGAGAAACGGGGACACCCTCCTCTCCCCCTCCTCCACCGAGTGGCTTTGGATTACTGTCTTATATGATACAATAGAACATACCATAATCAACACAAGACCTAAAATGTTAACACTGGAATTACCTTTATTACCCCTGAAAAATCAACGCCCCTACCACAAAATGCAGGACGGTCTGGGAACCTGCTCTGTCCTGCAGGAGTCACTGCCCTTCCAGTGCCCATGACTGTTTGTCCATCAGCCCCTTTGAAAAGCAAGAATGGGGGGGTTCCAGGAGGCCCTAATCTCTGAGAGGGACTAATGAAGTAGGTTCTTTCTCTTGTAGAACTCACGTTCTATAGGGAGAAAGGTAACCAATAAGTGCAGAAATGTGACAAAACCCAAATATGGAATGACAGGACACACCATGACAAGAATTCTGGGGGAGGGGTGAAAAGGAGGAGTGATTGCCAGGGGGTGTGGGAGGGCCAGTGCCACCGTCCACCTGAAGTAACAGAGCAGCAGGTGAGCAGGAGGTGGGGGTGGGTGGAACAGGAAAAAGCGAGCCCCCCGGCATCTGGGTAGAATCTGTGACTCAACTCCAGCCAACACAGCATGGGCACAGTGACAGGATGCTGGTCCATGCTTGTCTTTTCTTACAGGAGAAGCTGTCTTAGCAGATTTAAACAAGAGATTCTCCTGCTGGCCTTGCAGAGCAATTAGCCTGCTGTGCAGACCTGTGAGGTGACCATGTCCTGAAACTGTGGGGCTCTCACACACTCAGAGCAGCTCCCAGCCAACAGCCATCAAAAAGGCAGGGACCCCCGTTCTGCTACTACAAAAGGCCTGAATTCTACCAACAGCTGTGTGAGCTCGGGAGAGGATCCTGAGATGAGAGACCCAGGCAGAGGACTTTCCAAGGGATGGACAAAAAGCAGTGGTGACCCTTGGCTTGATGCTCACCTCAAAAGTATAAAACCCCAACTTTCACAGTGAGGAAGAAAGATGTCAGCAGGCTGTGGCTTTTGCTTCCACACACCTTTTCCCTCAGAGGCTCAGTTCACCTGTGGCTTTTTCCTCCACACTCCTTCTACCTCAGAGGCTCAGTTCACCTGTGCCCAAAGTCCTGCAGAAAACACCAAGATCAATTCTTGAAGAGCCTCTGCCCTCATAGGAGGGAGAAGGCTGCATGTGAATCATGATGATGATGATGATGTAAGACAGAGATTCACAGGCACCCTAGAGGAGTGAAGTGTTAGAGGATAGGAGGGGAGCCCCTGACAGCCGGCAGAGATGTCCACTGCAGGGCAGGCAGAGAGGGCTCAGAGCACAAGGGCACTTCTTAAATAGAGACAGAAGAGGGCAAAGTGACTGGGGCGAGAGTGAGTACAGTTCCACAAACAGCAGCTGAGATGGTTAACGTTATATATCAACTTTACTGGGCTAGGAGGTGCCCAGATATTTGACCAAACCTCTGTGTCTGTGAGGGTGTTTCCAGGTATGATTGGCATTTGAACCTGTGAACTGAACAGAACAAATGCCCTCCCAGTGTGGGTTGGCCTCATCCCTCCTGGGCTCAAATAGAACAGAAAGGCAAATGAAGTTAACCTCTCTGCCTGATTGCAGGTGCTGGGATATCTGCCTTTTTTTTGTTTGTTTGTTTCTTTTTTTTTGGCCAGGGCTGGATTTGAACTTGCCACCTCCAGTATATGGGGCCAGCACCCTCCTCACTGAGCCACAGGCACTGCCCTAATACCTGCCTTTTCCTTTCTCCTGACCTCACCCTGGGACTTATCCCATCAGCTTTCCTTTTCCCTTCCCCGTCTCTCTTCCTCTCCCTCTCTCTCTGACATATATTCATATGTACTTACACAGATAGCTCCACTCTGCTTCTCTGGTGAGTCCAAATTAACAGGAGACCCAGGGAGAGTTGGCCCGCTGGAGACCAGATGGCAGGTGGAGGCAGGAGTTCAAGGCCTTGCCCTTCATGCTGAGAAGCCATGAGTCAACCACGTGATCAGGGAAGAGGCCTCTGAAATCACCACATGGACGACACATTGCACAGGAAGGACAGTCCCTGGGAAGGGGGCTCTGTTGGCAGGAGAGACTGGAGGGTAGGAGAGAGGCAAGGTGCAGAGGATGAGCAAGGATGGGGCTCAATTATGTGCCCAGCAAATCGCCTCTCAGGCATCTGTAGACGCCAACCACAGCAACCATAGAAACAAGAAGGATTGAAGCTGCACAGAGAAGTCACAGCTGCAGGCACAGAGTCACGAGCCGAGAGCCACGTCCAAAGGCCACGTAATGGACACCATCCACTCCCTGACTCATAACTGAGCAGGGATGGGGCATGACACTGCTCTGGGCATCACAGGTAACAGTTTCTGGCTCTTTTGGGGAAGGTCGTGGAGGAGGAGCTCTGGATCTTAGGAGCAGAGTTGGTATCGGTGTGCACCATGTCATCATGTCCTGGGGGAACTTAGAGTATCTGAATTCAAGAGATAGGTGATCTCGACAGTTGCTGCCAAGTAATGGCAACATTAATTCTGAGAGTTCTGCTTTCCATCCAAATGCGAATTATCAATCAAAGTCCTGAGTTTGGGGGCTACATCAGTTCTACCTTTCATGATGAATGGTATGTGACTGAGACACCCTAATTCATAACTGCACCTCCCAACACGAGTGTTTCATGGATAATCCTTTGCCATTCAATACATTTTCTCACTTACGTTTTCTGCTGTTACAGTTAAATGTGTTTAGCATGAGAATCTTTCGTGAGACATTATGGATAGGGAAGCAGATGGAGTGCTCAGATGACTTTTGAAGAATGATTTCCAGTGCTGCTACCAAGGGCCATCACACTTTTGTTTTCCAGAATCCTGATTTACGTCAAAGACACACAGTTTTCAAGACCACATCCATCCTGCTTCATGAGCCTTCCTTCAAGTACCCTTATCTGATGAGGTGAAGCTCTGGGCATTGAAGCAGCTCGGCCACCCTTCCAAGATAAGACGGCTCCAGGGGCAAACCCAGCCCTGGAAGCCCAGACCGGCTTGCAGAGCGGAGAGGCCCCACCCGGGTGTGCCCTGGAGAAGGGTGCACCCTCTGTGTGGGGCCAGCTGCTGAGAGGTGGCGGCAGTGCCTTGACAATGAGAGAAGTGCCGGAAATGCAAACAGGGCTGTGATGCCTGCTGGGAACTGGCCTGGGGACTGTCCCGTGAGGGCAGCTACCTCCTGCTTCCTTCTCCCTCTGTGATGTCATAGCAGCTAGCGTCAGGCTGTCAGTTTTACGGGTTGGTGAGCAAATATTTTAAGGTGATGTAACACACCCTTGAACAAGTTGCTCAGGGGTCTGGGTGGTATGTGTGCTGGGTTCTGCCAGGCAACTTTCTCTGGGAGCTGCCTGGGTGGCAGTGTGCAGGGATGAGGTCTTGGTGTGACCTCCACTTCTGAGCCAAGCAGCTCTTTGCTGTGGTGGGACCCAGAGTAAATCCTTCCTGCATAATTTGATACCTCTGGCTGCATTAGAGACACTCACACACAAACTGGGGAACACACCAAGTGCTCCCTGCCGTGGGTGCACGATGCCGGGGATGTGGTTGGTGCTTCACGGATGCTTACAAAGGAAGAGAGAATGTAATGATGAAGTCCGTTAGAAGCTGTGGCATCTGATAGAGCTGGTACGTTAGATTTAAAACTGCACTGAGAGGGTTCACTGTCCTTCCAGAGGCAGAGACACTGTTACACTGCTGCCATTCTCCTGTGCCTGGTTTGTGGGGCTCTCATGCCCTGTGGGGGGCTCTCATTCCCTGTGGGGGGCTCTCATCCCCTGCGGTGGAGCTCTCATTCCCTGCAGGGGGGCTCTCATCCCTGTGGGGGGCTCTCATCCCTGTGGGGGGCTCTCATCCCCTGTGGGGGCTCTCATTCTCTGTGGGGGGCTCTCATTCCCTGTGGGGGTCTCTCATTCCCTGTAGGGGGGGCTCTCATTCCCTGTGGGAAGGTGGGCCTCTCATCCCATGTGGGGGGCTCTCATCCCCTGTAGGGGGGGCTCTCATTCCCTGTGGGGGGCTCTCATCCCCTGTGTGGGGGTGAGTCTGTCATCTAATATGGAGGGCTCCACAACTCAGCAGCCTAGAGTGTCAGTGGGAGAACCACGGCCTCTGAGTCCACACTGCCCTGACTCCTGCCTACCCAGTGTGTTTTCCTCATGGGTTGCGTGTGCCCTTTGGGGCCTCAAGGAACAGAGGACTCCATCAAATACTCCTCATGCAGATCCAAGGAGAAAGGCTTTGATTTACCTTCCTATGAGTCCTGGTCTCAGCCGGAGCCACCTGCGGGCCTGGCACGCTCCTGCTTTGGGGGCAGGTGCAGGGGCTGCTGCACAGAAAGTCAGTTTTCCTCCCAGCAGGGTGGAGCCAGCACTGAGGAGAGAGGCCTGAGTGCAAGTGAGAACATCTGGGAAGCACCAAGTCCAATCAAGCGCCAGCCCAGCAGTAAAAAGAAAGCAGTGAGTGGGGGGATTATAGTCTCTCGGACCAGGCTGTGGTCCCCATGCAGAGCGGAACTCTGGTTGTGGCACCGGAGATGGAAATGTGCTCCAATCTCAGCCTGTGCCAGAGCAAGCGACACCTTCTCCAGACCTCCCTCTCCACCGTGCAGTCCCTCAGTCTTGGAGATCTGTGGAAAGGGGACGAGGCTGCTTCCTGGGGAGACGCTGCAGGGCAGCAGGGTCGAGAGAAGCCACTGCTGACTTCTGGCCAGGGTCCCGGTTCCCCAATTGCAAAGCCATTGCTTTGGCACAGAGCTTTGTGTTTCCCTTGAGAAACAATCGTGGGATTGGGCAGTTACTCTTGTTGGCTATGTTCATCAGAGTTCACGGGAGAGACAGAAGCACAGGGTACACGTCTGGGTGTGGCAGGGTGGTGTGTACACATCTGTGGGTGTGTACATGTCTGCGTGGTGTATACACGTCTGTGTGTGGCAGGGTGGTGTATACACGTCTGTGTGGTGTGTACATGTCTGCGTGGTTTGTACACGTCTGTGTGTGGCAGGGTGGTGTGTACACGTGCATATGTATGTGTGTGTGTGTGTAGATGACATGGATGGGGACAGAGACAAACATACAGATTTGTTTTAAAGAACTATCTGATACAGTCGTGGGTCTGGCGAGTCTGCAGTCCCTGGGCAGACTCCCTCCCACACTCTGGGGATTCTAGTGAGATTCCATGTCACCTTAAGTCCAAAGTCTTCAGGGAAGCAGACTGGAAACTCAGGCAGGTTTCTCTGTTGCAATCTTTTTTTTGGGAGACAGAGCCTCAAGCTATCCCCCTGGGTAGAGTGCCATGGCATCACAGCTCATAGCAACCTCCAACTCCTGGGCTCAAGCGAGTCAGTCTCCTGTCTCAGCCTCCCAAGTAGCTGGGACTATAGGCACCCGCCACAACACCCGGCCATTTTTTGGTTGCAGCCATCATTGTTTTTTGGCGGGCCTGAGCTGGGGGTGTGAACCCGCCACCTTAGGTGTATGTGGCTGGCGCCTTAGCTGCTTGAGCCACAGGTGCCGAGCCGTCTCTGTTGCAATCTTGAGGACAAATTCCTTCTTTGGGAAACTCAATCTTTTATCTTAGGGCCATTGATTAATTGAGAGGCCCACACACATGGTGAAGGGAGATTTGCCTTACTCAGTCTTCCAATCTAAATGTTAACTACTTCCACAGAACACCTTCGCAGCGACACCTAGATTAGGGTTCGGCCAAGCCTCTGGGCACCACAGCTGAGCTAAGTTCATGGGTAAAATTGACCAGCATGTCAGACACCACAGCTGATCAGACTGGCCCAAGGGCAAGTGTGAGAGTTCCCAGAACAGGAGAGCCCTGGGCCCTGTGCAGGGGGGACTGGACCTCCGAGACCAGGGGGACAAGTTAAAGAGCAAGGAGGCCAGCCACTAGTTATATCCTTTACTTATTTCATAGGATCAACATTCTGCTTTGTACACAGGAAGGTATTTCCACCTCATGGGAAGAATGAAATAAACCTACTTTGTAGATGCTTCGGGAACTCTGCTCCAGAGCCAGTGCAGCCCCACCTGGGGGCCTGGGGAACGTGCAGATCCAGGCAAGCTGCTCAGCCTACAGGGTTGATTTAAACCGTGCTGCCTCTGGGACAGGAGACTCCCTGTGAGCCTGGAGCACCTTGTCAGTCACACCAGCAACAAAGCTAGCTTTCAGAGTCACAGCAGGACACAGAGAAAGAGCAACCTGAGGAAGTTTCTATTGGCCAAGACAGAAACTTGAAGCCCAATAAGAATAATCACAGCAAACTGGAAATGCATCGTATTTAAATTCACGAGTATGTCACAATGAGGCCAAACAAACAGCAACAGCAATGGGCTTTCTCGAAAGGAAAGAAACCAGTTCCTTGGTGTGGGAACGGCTGGAGGAAGGGAGAGCACTAAGCCCGTATTCCCCTCCCCTACCCACTGTGCTACCGCATGACCTGCAGCCCACCGAGACAAGAGGGTTTCTTTATATACGTTCTCAGTGGAGAACACGAAGGGCAGAGAATAACCCTTTGCAATCTCTGATGAAATAGGAAATATCGACCTGAGAACTGTGGCTGTTAAGAGATGCTGACATTACAGAAGGAGATGGAAAAACACAGCACCTCCCGGAGGGTAGCACAGCAAAGAGGAGGAGAGAAAAAAAAAATACACACATACACAAAATACACACACGCACACGCAAGGGGGGCACCAAAATACGTATACACACTTTAAAAAAGGAAACACACTATTAAAATTATAATACTCAAGTCCCATCTGACTTCCGCAATTACAAGAGGTGCTCAGCGTGACCCGAGCTCATCTTTTCTTAGGGATAGACATTGAATATGACCTGCCAGAGTAAGCCCTGTCTGCATTTGGGGAGGCAAAAGAAGACAAAGATTTTTAAAGGAAAACTGAGGAGGACTGCATAATTGTTTTGAAATAATTCTTCTTAGCCACAAAGGTCAATAGCAAGGGTAACACCAGTCTGGGGCTGAACAGGCATGTCTGGGCAGATGCCCCTGTGGGTGCATTTATCAGGTAAGGTTGTGGTAGCCTTTGTGCAGAATCTTTTTTATTATCAGGCATATAAGCATGAGAACCCTCTCTTCCCAGCTCTCCCTGATCCATTTGTCGGGGTTTACTTAACATTCTCAACTCCATCTGATCTAAGACCTCTCACACGTACATTCACACCTGTACGTGGGTAACCAGGCACGTTCACAGGGCCTATACACATCATGCAATACTGAAGCAGTTCCTGCCACTTGTGACAATATGAATGGACCTGGGGGACATCTGGCTAAGTGAAATAACCCGGCTACAGAAATACAAATACTGCATTATCTCCCCTGTATGCAGAATAGAAAAACCATTGAGTATGTGAGACAGAGCAGAGTGGTGGCTCCCAGGGTCAGGGAGGAGGACGTGGGGAGTTATAACCTTGCGGCTATGTGGGGAAGCTGAGTCTGGGACTCTAGTGTGCAGCTGGAGGATCTGGTTAATGTCATACTGTACACTGGACACCTGACAAGAGGGTAGATTTTAGGTATTCTTATCAGAAAAAAGTCAACAGTGGAAGGTGACATACAGGCTCATTTGCTTAACTGTAGCACCAATTTCACTATGTATGTCTATATCAACACAGCATATTTTTCTTAAATATATATTATTTTAAAATGCTTACTTGTAAATGAGTTGCAAAGAATTTTTAGTCTCAAAATATTCCCATAATTGTTCCTAAAATTATAAATTGTTGTACAAATGTAAGGTATTGCCATCATTAATGGAAATTTCTGCAAAAGCCTTATGAATAATTTTGTTAAATTTTTTTGTTAAATTATAAATTGTTGTACAATGTAAGGCATTGCCATCATTAATGAAAAGTTTCTGTAAAAGGCTTATGAATAATTTTGTTTCAGTTTCTTAAAACAGAACAAATTTCCATCTAGAAAAAGTGAGATTAAAAGAGTTCATGGGTTAGTTTTGAGGTCCCCCAAACTCTGGCAGCCATTCGACTCCCATCTGTACATTCACACCTGGACGTGGGTGACCAGGCATCCATCTCTGTGCTAAGCGCACATCCAGGAAAGACGTAAACTACAAGTGTTTGGCAGCCAGGGAAGGGTCAGGGTTGCCTTAACTTGCCTGTACTAGTCCTGTGGGACGACAATGAGTATGATTTGGAAAGATGGTCTAAATTTATTTTGAAAGCTTCCAACAGAGCTGTCTGGAAGAATGGGAATCTCCTGAATTTGAATCCAGACAGGACACATGACAAGGCCCCAGGTGCTGGTTTTGGGAGAGTGACTTGAGCTCAATACTTCTATGAGGCTGCGATGATAGTGTTGACTTTTATTTGAGATATGCCTTGTAAAAATGGTGGTGGGACGCCCACAAAGCACTTTCTGCAGCCCCTGTATTCTGCAGGTGAAAAACTAATCTTACTTCTGCTCTGTTGCCTTTCACTTTCCTGCCAGAGAAAGTTTGTTTTCTGAAATGGACATCAGCAATGTCACCAGTGCAGCTCCGGTATTTGAATAATTCCCCCATATTTTAGGAACACAGAAGGTCTTCAGAGCATCTCTGCAATGCTCCCTTCCCGTGACTCCCTTTCCGGTCCTCTTTCCCAGGGTAAATACCACTCATTTTTCAAATCCCGCTTTGGATACCACAGTCCTTCTTGACCCGTGAGATCCAGGCTGGCCAGGTCCCATCTGCTCCAATAGCAGGCTCCCTCCCGGGGGTTTGCACCAGTGCTGTAATTGCCCATCGGTGCTGAACTACAAGGGTAAGAGCCCTGTGAGCCAGCATCGTCCCGTTACCCCAGCCCCTGCCTCTTGGGCACAGGTTAGGACCAGTTGAGTAGTAGAGGTGCTATTTGGTGCATTCTGTTCCTTCACACATGTGAGCAGCATGGAATCCTCTAACTAAATTCTCACACAGTCTTCTAGAATCATCCAGATAATGATTCTGAGGCATGGTCTACAGTACTAAAGGGTGTGTATGTTGAAGCTATTAAAAGTGGCGGAAGGCGTCACTGGTTTTCTTTGTGAAGCACAAAGCCAGCCACTTCCATTTCAGTCCACATTACGTGTTTTCTGTGCTGGATGCTTCTTGAAATTCCAACAGAACCGTCTAACTGGGTTTCTCTTATTTTGTACAAACTGTGTCTGCTCATCCATGTATGTACTAGAGGAAGTAGCAAAGCAATTGCTTTCCAAACAATACATTCAAATGTAGAGACCAACAGCTAAATCTCTTATAGATGAGCAGCTAAAGTCCTTCCCCCTGAAAACAAATCAGGATGAGATTTCAGGACACAATAAAGGAGGATTTCTTCAGAGCCCACTTTGAGAGTAATTCAAGTTAAAATCTTCCGGGATGTCTAAGTCACCTTCCAGGAAGGGGTCCAAAGTAATTGGTACCATCTCAAATGACAGGAGCATGGGAAGAAGTTGGCTTTGTCATTTAAAATATTGCACAGTCAGCCTGGCATCTGCAATGGGTATGAAGTAGCCCATCCCCCCTGAGACCTCACCTGCATCCCTCACCTGTGTCCCTTGAGACCTCACCTGCATCCCCTGGGACCTCACCTGCATCCCTCACCTGTGTCCCGAGACCTCACCTGCATCCTCCGAGACAAAGGCATCATCTCTGTCATGAGGAGTTGCTAGGACAACAACAATTCAGAGCTAAGAGGCCTCAGGACTCTCATTCAGGGTCACTGCCACTGTTGAGTGTAACACAGACATTGTCATGGAGACACTGATTTCTCTCCCAAGACTACTCAGAGTCAGGACAAAGGCACCAGCAGGGGCAGCACGCTCGAAGCTGTCGGCCTCAATCAATGCTGCTCCTCCATCTGGAGCATCTATGCCACATTCCTTACTGTCAGGAAAAGCAAATTAAATCAAATGACTCAGGCCCTACATGTTGAAGGGCGCTGATGGGGCTAACCCCTCCACAGCTGGTGCTCCCCAGAGGCAGGAGCTGGGTACCAGAAGGCGATGCCACCAGCTGGGGCTAAAAATACAGCAGACATTTGTGCACCAGCACTCCTCAAGGGTTGCACACCAAACTTGTAACCGCCCCTTGCATAGAAGCAGCCAGATGTCCAAACAGCTGACTCACAAATGGATCTGAAGCACATTTTCAGAGTGCACTGTGACTATGAGGGCGGCAGGAAGGCACCAAACGCGTCTGTTAGCCTGTCAGACTGCCATCATGCATCTCTGTCATCTCTGGCCTCTGAGTCATTTATATACATCGTCGGAACTATTTAGTAAGTGACTCTATACAGGCGTGCCTGTGGATGTAGGAAGAGCTAGGAGCAGAGGGGACTCCCCGCGTGTGTGTCTGCACACCTCCAGAGGCGCTGACCGCTCTTTGCTCCAGATGAGCTGTTCAAGAACATCTGCCTGGCAAGCAGCCTTGGAAGGGAGAGCAGAGGGCAGCCTGCTCACAGCCGGGTAATAGGGGTGGTCTCCTTCCTTCCTTCAATGGAGCAGGTGGTTCACATTCTTCCGTACTTAAACATTTGATACAAATAAAATGTTTTAACCATAAACACAAATTCTTATTTGTACATCTCTCATGGTGAAGATTAGTGATTTCTATTAGTGGCTGCACTCGTGTTGGTGAGGTGGGATGTCTAGGCAACTCAGGGTGTTCACAGAACACGTCTGAATGTGCTGTGATCATGCAGCCCATAGGACAAAATCAATACATCCACTAGATTCCTCGTACAGGTGGTCACAAGTGTATATGTCTAAGTTTCATGTCACTGTCCTCATCTACATAGACAATATTTGACAAAATCTGCCCAAACATTGTCACAATAGAATGGATTTATAATATGAAACAATCTTTCAATCAATAACAAGCTGACCAAGGTCCCAAGAACTTGCAAAAAACTTACGGCACTGACTAAGTCAAGAGCCCATTCATTTGCAACTTTTCAAACAGTAGCTGTTCAAGTCTAGGCTCAGTCCCGAGTGGACCTGTGGATGTGAGATGTGTGAGTGCCGGGCGTGGTTTCTGAGAACCAGGCAGGACTTTCTCCCCTTGCTGTGTTCAGGGACAGGCTATAATATGAACAAGAAAGTTAGTCATCATAAGTAAACTACAGTAGAGACACAGTTCCCCTTGGGGAAGAATTTTCCAGCTTCTGGAACTGACTATACCTTTGCAAATGGGGAAACTGAGACAGGTCTTGTGAACAGAAAAACTGACACAAAACCCAGGTTTTCCGTGCCTGGTGGCCTAGCTACTTCTCCACACAGTGCGCAATGGCACTTGTCCTCTTCAAATGCATTTCAGCATCCGTCTTATCCTGTGAACTTCCAGGGACCCCCTCTGCTTCCCAGCCGTACTCAGAGCTGGGAACGGTGCCTGGAGCTCAGCAATAGGGTTTTGGATTCATTGTTGCAGTGGGTATTTGGAAAGTAATTGATGTCCATACTCAGTTTGAGCTCAGTTTAAGAATCACTTACATTGTTTTATAGGTGAGATGCTGGGCCAAGCCCTGTGTGTTCTGGGACACAATAGCCAAAAGGAGGCAGGGCAGTGCCTGCCGACAGCGGCTCCACCAAAGACGTGATGATCAGCATTACTCTCTGAATTCTATACCAGTGACACAAACCCTCCAGGGCCTCACTGAGCTGGCACAGGAGGGCTGGAATCCACGTCCTCTCACTTCTCTTTAAAATGAGTCTGAGCTTTGTAACTCCGCTAAAAGCAAAGGTAAGTATCAGGCAGTTGGTTTGACATTTTAACAGCCTTGGAAAAGGGTAACACTGAGTACAACTCATGGGCTATTGGGGAACAAAAAGCCCAAACTTGGCAGTTGCCCCTTTGACGGCCAAGTTGCACCTCTGGCGAGGAGGGACCAGGGTTCGAGTCAAACCCGAGTCCCCAGTGGACACTCAATCTCCTCTGCCCTGGGGTGTGTGAGCAATGGGGGCTCGTGGCAGCTCTCTGGGCCTCCTCCCACCACAGACTCGGGTGCCCCACTGCAGAGAAGGGTGGGACTCCCTGACCTCTGGTCTTGCTGAGCCCTGGCTAAGCCCGCACTCCCCTCAGGGATGTCTGACACCTGTGCTGACAGCCCTTCCCCTTCTCTGCACTTAGCTTCTGGTGTCCTTGGGTGGCCTCTGTGAGTTCCCTGTCCCTGGCCCAAGACGCACTTCCTTCCTTCATGGGAGCCCTTCCCAGGAAACAGTCACTTCCCCCAAGTTTCAGCCCCCTGCAGAGATGGGTCCTGCGCCATCTGGGGCTATTTCCCACATAGGCGCCCAGTCTGCAGGGCCTGAGGCTGCCCCACAGGCCCTGGGCACATCCAGGAAGGATGGGTCGATCCTAACTCCCGTCTACAAGGGTATATCAGGAAGGGGGTTGTCATACACCTGGCCACTGGGTGCAGTGGCCTCTACACACACCCAGGCCCACCTCAGTGTGGGCCCCACTGACAGCAATCCTGCCTGTCAAACAGAAAAGCTCACTCATGCCAACCTGGGAGGAGACGGTCACTTTTGTCACACATTTCCACTGCAGAACATCACCTGTTCTTACAGCCATTTATAAACATGGACCTTGAGCAACACCTGGCATCAGGGTAAATCTGGGGTACCCATCCCTGGAGGGGAGCTGGAAGCCCTGCCCAAGACCAGCACCACAGCTCCCTCACACACACCACACGGGGTTTCCGAGGTTGTTCTGCAGATCCGAGGATGGTGGAGGAGACGGAGGAGACTCACAGGGCAGGACTGTGGTGTTGGGTAGCAGGCCTGGCACTTCTGGAGGAGCTGGCCAGGACCCAGAGGCACCAGGCTCCCTCACATGGGACGGTGGAAGGCTGGAGTCAGAAGAGAAGCCAACAGGAAGCTTCCAAAGGAAAAGCCAGGAGAACTCAGATGTCACAGAGACTGGGCTTGGGCTGGGACATGAGGCAGAGAGATTTCCTAGAAGCCAGAGTCATTTAAATGGTACCCTGAATTTATCTAATCTAGATGGAGAGACACGAAATACAGAACTGTGATAGAGAAAAAGTCCATGGCCTGGTGTGGTGGCTCTGCCTGTGATCCCAGAACTCCAGGAGGCTGAGGCAGGTGGTTTACTTGAACTCAAGAGTTCAAAACCAGCCTGGGCAAGAGCAAAACTCCATGTACCAAAAATAGAAAATTTACCTGGCCATTGTGGCCTGCACGTGTAGTCCCAGCTGCTTGGAAGGCTGAGGTGAGAGGATCCCTTGAGGATTTCTTGATCTCTGAGGTCACCATGAGCTATGACATCACAGCACTGTAGCATGGACAACAGAGAGACAGTCTCAAAAAAGAAAGGAGGGAGAGAAGGAAGGAAGGAAGGAAGGAAGGAAGGAAGGAAGGAAGGAAAGAAAGGAGGGAGGGAGAGAAGCCCATACATACATCCCTAGAGAGGGGAGATAGGGGAGCGAGGGAATGTGTGGGCTAGAACAGGCCAGTCTGAGTAACATTAGCAGGTGCAGCGGCCCAGGGTCTGTCCATATTGTTTGGTTTCTTGCCCTGATTGATCAGGTGCCTACTGGCTAGAGTGTGAGATCCTCCAGAAAAGGCAATGGGACATCGCCTCTGGCTCGGTCAGTTTGTATGTGGCAGGTGCGTTCCCGGGCACATCACTTACTTTCTCTAGGGACCAGTTAAGTCTAGGAATTCACCCAGTCAGCAAGGCCTCTGATGCTCAAGAATCAGAAAATAAAAGAATTAGTTAACATAAAAGTCTACCAAGAGGCTTCCCTCCAACTCAGACTGGTGGCTGTCAGCCAGCTCATGTCTCACAAGTGTCCACAGCCAGCCCTTGGTGGCAGACACTCACAGAGTCTATTCCGAGCTCACAATCCAGTTGTTAAGGTAAGAGATAAATCAATACCAAAAAAAAAAAAAAATGACAGAGGTTGAATTTGCAAATTTGTGTTGCTTTCTCTATTGGCAAACTACATAGAAAGCAAGGCCAACCTCATAGTTTGATCAATAGTTTTTTCTTCTTTTTTAAAATTAAGTCATAAACACATAGATGATGTATACATTAATGCCTTTATGGGATCCAGTGTACTAATTTTATGTACAATTTGGAAAGCTTATAACCAAACTTGCTCGGTCACAAGCACATGGTGGACCCTGGGAACAGATTTTCTGGCATAAGTGTGTCTGTGCTCTTGGGTCCAGGGTCCTTGCACTTCCCCAAATGCCAGGGTTACAGGAAGTGGACAGAGAGGACATGATTCACATTACTTCCCTTGGATGGGCACTGATCTGTTTACCCACTGCGAAGTCACATGACGTAACACGCATTCTGAAGTGCAGGATCACTGTGACCATGTGTATATTCCGTATTAGCGCATATGTGAGAGAGTCTCTGAGGAATAGTCCCCAAAGTGAATTGCTGGCAGGAGTGTGATGCATTTTACTTTTTGAGAGCTAAAAATGAATAACCCTCCCGAAGGTTGTAATGATTTGCACTCACAGAAACCACACATAGGCATTTCATCACTTATCTCTGAACAATTTCGAACATTCTAACTATCAAAAATTCAAATATAGAAAATGGCAGAGCGCTGTTTTTCTGCATCCTTCCGAGTATCTGGGGAAGAGAGTCTTCACCTCTGAGTAGTTATCACTTTGTTTCTTATGGTTTTCTGCTTCTGCCTTTAGCCTGCCTTTCCACTGGGCTTTGACGCTTCCCTTCTGCTTGTAAGATCTCTTAGCATTTTATGAAGAGCATGGCAAACAGTTTCATAAAGAATGTTGCTTGAAAAATTTCAACCTCTCTCTTCCTGATGGCTTTTTAAGTCGCTTCCCAAGAAAAGCCATTCTTATTCCCAGATGACCAATTGTGAATATTATTTTTATAATCTTACTTTCTTGTACTTAGCTCTTTAAACCCTCTGGAATGTGCTCTCTTTATGTCGTGAAGCAGGTGTCTGAACCAATTCACCTCTTGATTTCTCCTCAACTCAGTGTACTCACTAGTTCCTGCTCTCTGCACCACCTGGAGGACAAGCTGGTCACATCGTAACATTAAGGCCCCTGTGGGCCTCTGAGGGGGCCTGTGGCCTGCATCCATTTGCCTATCCCTGAACAGTACTGCATTTACTAATTATTATTCCTAGAAGCATTTGCCTGTAATTTTTATGCTGTTAATTATTCAGCCTGGGAGTGCGCAGTGCTTGGCACAGAAATTTCCTGAGCTCTCTGTGCTGGTGGCCACTGGCCCACATGGTTGCTATTTTTAACTAGTTTCATCTCCCAGAAAACAGTTAAGGTGTGTGCTCGTATTGTCTGTTTTATGAATGAGGGAACAGAAACAGAGAGTGGTTATGAAACTTGCCCCAGGCCCCAGGTGTCATATGGGGTAGAGCTTGAGGTTGACCTCGGGCCACCTGTCCCCCTAGTCCTCATGCCACTCGCTAACCTGCCATGTGAGAGTTCCTGGTCAGACACAGAGCAGCACTTGATAAATGGGAGATTCTGATTCACTAAAATGTGTGAGAGGTTCTTAATTGACTTGTCTTATAAAAATTATTTAACAGAGAGATCAAGTTCTTTCTACTCCTATGGAAAATATTACTAAAATTTGTTGTCTTATCAAATAGACGTGACTCCAGTACTTACAGATTAGTTGAAGATCTTAACTCTTTTACATACTGTGACATCAGGGAAGCTACTTAACCTCTCCATGATTAAGTTTCCTCTTCTGTAAGACAGAAAATGATAAAGCCTATTTCATGAGCTTTTCATAAGGGTTAAGTGAGTAAATCCTTTAAAAGTTTGGCAAAATGCGCGCTGTGTAGTGAATGCTCACTGCCATAGCACAGAGTGAACTCTGGACTCCAGCATGCGGCCTCAAGGTCACGGTCATTACTGCCTACCTTGCCGTGCCTGTAGCACCTGTGCCAGGCACCTCCATTGCTCACAGTCAATGAGAAGGAAATTGGTTCAGAGAGTTAATAATCTGCTATTGTCACAAACCTGTTATTATGCAAAGGAAATAGAAATACCGATTTTTCCCCTTGTTCCTAGTCTGAGCGGCTGCAGCTGCAGAAGGGGTCACCTGTGTACTTTCTCAGGGACCTGATCAGCTGCTCCCTAGAAAGACTAAAGCGGCCTTTGTCATATTTACTTGAGTGATGTGGGCTTGCTTGCTGTTGGGATTAGCTCTCCGGTCCTAATCATTTAGTTAGTGGAAGGGCTGCTCGGCCACCGTCTAGCTGCCCTCAGGGAGCTCATGACCAGGCCTCAGACCCCTGTAGGCCACTGGCCAGTCCAGTTCAGGATCCTGGCGTGGAAGCTGGTGTTTCTCCCATGGGGCAACTGAGGTATCAGCCCCCACCTGAGAGAGGGGTGTCACTTCCCCACCTCTTCAGGATGTCAACTAGCCTGAGGCCACCAGGGCCAGAGGTTTCTTTCTAGGCTTCCCCTCCTCTTGGGAAGCGGCCCCACTGCTGAGCTACCCTGCAGAGGGTCTGGGACCTTCGTGGACCGCTGCACGTGGCCGAGCTCCTTGTTCCCCATCTTGTCCCCTGTTCCCCCCCCCCCACAGTGTCTTCTCTCCTCAGGTCTCCCTGGATTCCCAGCCTCCGCCCCCCACTTCCCTCTTGCCCCCAGCAGAGATGGGGTCCTGCCCTCTTCTGCAAGGCCAAGCATCCCAGACCCTGCCCCAGCAACACACCAGGAGAAGAACTTTCTGTGGCAGGCAGAGGCATGGCATGCCTGTGAGCCTCAGAGCCCCTCAACCAAGGTATGGGATAGCAGGGAGGGTGGGCCGGAGAGAAGCCAAGGGTAGGGGCGAACCCTTCCACAACACACTGCTTTATCTCACATGAAGTCTAGAATAAAATACCTCTCGCTCTTCCTCTGTGGTGCAGAGACATGAGAAATCCATCTGCTTTCTAAGCCCCAGAGGGACCATGTGTGTGGAGCCAGTGCTGAGCGAACACCCCCACCCCACCCCACCCCACCCTGCCCGGAGTTACAGCTGGCGCCGTCCTCGTGACCAGACCAAGGGACCCCTGGACCAGGCTGGCTCCCCTATTTCCCAAGTGGCACAAATCTCAATGACCCCCTCCCTCAACAACTGAGACCCCATACTTCTGAAAGACCACTTCCACTACAAAGAATGTTGTATTTCTTATCAACGGGATTTATTTATTTTGGCTGTCCATAATCTGATTTAACATTCATTTTTTCCCCTCTTTCCTGAGGAACAATTTGGTCCACTCTGCTTCATTGTTCGCACTCTGACTTCTGAAAGGCTGAGAGCCAAGATCAAGCTTTTAATATTGTCTTCACAGGTCCAGAACTGCAGGCTCATCTCAGCGAGTTCCCCGAAGAGGAATAGGAATGTTCAATTCCAAAACACATTTTTTCATGGTTTCATCTGGTAATGAAGAAGTGACAAGTGCAGTCAGCGTCACGCGCTCCGACTCACTGGGATGAGCGGAGTCCTCCCACGCAGTGGGAGCCTCAGATGGATCCAGGCAATGCACAGTGACACCAAGCTCTTCTGTGGTTAAAAACACAAAACATTCAGTCACTGAGAATAATGTATTTGGCAGGAAGAGGTGCTGCTTTGTAAAACATTTTAATTTGCCAGGAGTGACTCAAAGATTTAATATAGTCGCTTGTCACGAATTCAGCACAGACTTGTGATACAATATGCACAGCTGCCTCTCTCTCTATTACCCAGGGCCCTCCACTGTTGGATTCTCTGGAACTCTCCAGCTGTGGGTTTGCTATCACTGCAAGGCCTGTGTGGTTCCCAAGCCTCCTCTAGACCCGCACTGCATGTGCCAGAGACTCCCAGGCAGGCAGCCCCAGTGAGAGGGCAAGAGAGGAAAAGCCCCCATGGAGAACTGGACAAAATGAAGGTTCCCTTGACACAGAATGCATAGGCCCCAACTGCCCCCCCCCCGAGTTAAACAATTATGGAGTGACTGTTATGAAGATCCCAAACAATGCTTGGAATTATTACTTCCATTGGCTCCAAACTGCAATATACTCAGCCTCACACAGAGTCTAGGTGTCCAGTATGGTGGTGATGTCAGCTTCAAATTACACTAGTGTGAAAGTAGCAATAATCTCACAGTAGTTTATAACTCAACTACAAAATCTTGGTTCTTGTAAAAACACTGAGGCTGGCAATTGGTCTGTCAGGAAGGGTGGGCTGTGGGATGTAATATTACTGGGTGAGTTATTTGGGGGTTGCAGGTGACGTAAGTCTATGTAAGTCTAACTCGAACTACTGTCTGTAAAACGGTCTTCAGTTCACAGAACTCTCAGCCCCTGGTGGGGGGAAGAAATAATTGAGCTTCCAGGGCAGTCTAGGGCTCCAAGTTAGAAAGTTCTTTTGGTTCAATCTCTGCCAGTTGGCTTTCCTTGGCAGAGAACGGCGCTACCCAGAGCATGCACCAGCCGTTAGCCAACTGAGGACAGAGTGACCTGACATACTTTCCACCTAGATCCAGCATCCATGGGTACTCCCTGAGCCCTGCGTGTCTGGAAGTGAAACCCAGATGAATGAAATGGTCTAGGGACGGAGGGTGGGGTGGAGAAGCTGTGAGTCACACCACTCGGGTGACTCACTGACTCATTCGTGGATCAGGCCACCATCCCAAGGTACAGTTGGGTCAGGCCAAAACTGGGGCCATCTCATGGCACTTTCTAGAACAGGAAAATCACTGAGACACACAGCAGAGAAAAGGCCTGAGCAGTGTCCTGTGGAGCTTGGGGTTTGCCAGGTTGCTCTCCAATGTCCACACTGTGCATGCAGGATTTACTCCGTCTTCCTTTTAGAAATGAAGAGACCAAGGCTTGGTTAAGAATCTACGCGTTTGGATTACATAGTGTCATTGTCACTGCTGGTCAGGGCCCTGGCTTCTCTAGGTTCCAGACCAGAGGCTGTGTGTTGTCCCACTTAGGAGCAATTGCTCTTAGGTGCCCGAGGACTGTTTACCTTAGCAGAAGAGAAAGAGAGATAGTCTGAGAGTAAAGTAGTCTTAGAATAGATCTGAGTCTTTATAGATATCAGTCTTTAGCAGAGCTTAGTGATCTTCAGGAGAGAGACCCCGTGCTGGCCTTCTGCAGGCAGGAGGAGACAGAGGCAGCGTATGATGGTCTGCGATAGAATGTTCATGCTCCCGACTGCCTTCTCCCCCAGCCTAATAGGAGGCTGATCTCGTGCCTCTCACCACCACAGGTGTAGAGACCCAATTCACCAATGCTCTCATCTCATGAGCTCTCATGCTTGTTAGGAGAGCAACTAAATCCCTCCCCATGCCCCTTTCCCAAGGTGTTCCATTATTGAGCTACCGGTGTTGCTTATAACTCTCACTCCTCCTAGCCACAGACTACATGGGCTGCTATATTACCCCCCTTTTTTATACACAAACAAAATAATTTTTAATGTGGCAAAGGCAGGTCTTCCTGTTGTCTAGCCATTTTCTTGCTAGGCAAAAGAATATGGTGACTGTCAAAGTTCTAAATTCCAGGTAAAGGCTTTTTAAATGCTGAAGCCTAACATAGATTGAAGCTATTAGGGGCTGCTAGGGGACCAATGGTGATTGTAATGTTAATTCCCTTAAAGGTCCTTTTAGCTGAGAAAACAAACAGAAAATCTTAGCTGAGAGAATTTACCATTTCTTTGACTGTATGAAATTTCCTTTGTTATTTGAATTGTACTTAATGGATGAATAAAAGATTACACTTTCCTTGCTATCTTTGCAAGCAAGGATGTTATTCTCCTGCTCCAAAGGTTTTGCTACTCTCAGTTTCTTGGTAGCAAAATTTCTACTACTGTGAAGTAGTAGGGCAGTACCACTTCCTTGGTAACGAAGACCCTACTGCCTTGAACAGGGGCCTTGCTTCCTTGCCTGAAGCTTTTCCTTCGCTCTTTGCAAGGAAGGGTCTTATTCTCGCTGTGCCAGAGGCTCTGATACTCGGGATTCTTGGTAGCGAAATGTTACTACCTAGAGGTTTTAGTACAAGGCTTTCATGAGCCTTGGTACAAAGTTCTTGCTTTAATGACCCTTTGCTGCTTCCCCACTTAGTAGCTGGCAAGTTGCTACTTCTGTCTTCAGCAGCTAGAAAGATACTGCTTTTCCAGCAGAATTTTTCCTTTGTTAATTGATTCCAGACCTCATCTCTAATGGAGGTCCCTAACGTAAAAGCGACCTTGGAAATGCTCTCCCTTCCTGACCTCCTCTCACATTCTTCCCAAGATTCGCTCACTTAGAGTTTCTTTCCTTCGGAGCATGTCTTACTGCCCTTTGTTAGGACGAGCTAAACAGTAGTACATGGCGGTAAGAGCCAGGTTACCTGTGTGCCTGGGACTCAAGGTAACCATATGTAACCAAAGGCCTGTTACCCTAGTCGGAAGACTTAGGGTGACCAAAAACTTATAACAGAAAAGATGAACAAGAGATAAACTTATCTACTTTTTCTCTATTATCTCTTGGTCTGGCTTAACTTCCTCAAATTCTGAGGCTTCGCAGGTCTGCCCCTCTTATGGGCATTCCATGGCACAGAATTGAATTATACTGTTTTTCCAAGAATAGTTTGAAATGAAGATATTAAGAAACTACCTTGTGTTAACTCCTTCTGTCCCTTGCCCTGGGCCTGAAGTTTAGATTCTCTTTGTTTCCCTATATCCTTCAGAGAGAAACGTTCTTTCCATTGTATTCTGTGCTCTCTTCCTTGAGTAGTTCTTTCTCAGATAGCCTTGCTTCCCACCTTTGTGGCATTTGATGTTAACTAGGGGATTTCTCAGCCGATCTTCTGCCCATAGAGCTCTATTAGCCTCAACTGTCTGAGCTTTAGCTGTTTTATCTCAGTTGCCAGGATTTTCATTTCTGTCGGCCTTTTACCTCTTAAACAATCTTTCCCGTTCAAATTGAACCTTTTATTGCGTTAAAGGGGCAGGGGCATGAGTTCCAGGGCAGTTCCCGCTGAAGTGGACGCTGGTACAGGGGAAGGCAGCAAAAGTTCCTTTCCCGAACTTGGTTGACTCTTGCAACCTAGTCCCAAACTTTTTTTTTTTTTTATTAAATGATAGCTGTATACATTAATGCAAACATGGGGTACAGTGTAGTGTTTTCATATATAATTTGAAATATTTTCATCAAACTGGTTAACATAGACTTTGTGTCATTTAGTTAGTTATTGTGTTAAAGCATTTATACTCTAGTTGTAGAAAAGTTCACTTGTACCCT
>CAUYQV010085887.1:0-72967 GCA_963574575.1 Galagoides demidoff
ACAGGCGCCCGCCACAACGCCTGGCCATTTTTTGGTTGCAGCCATCATTGTTGTTTGGCGGGCCCGGGCTGGGGATTCGAACCCGCCACCTTAGGTGTACGTGGCTGGCGCCTCAGCCTATTGAGCCACAGGCGCCGCCTATACTTTTTTTCAAAGATACTTAAGATATATCTAGGGATTCTGTCTTTTGTTTTCAAAGTATAATCTCACAAAACTGTGGTAAGTATAAAGTTTTAGTAATTAGATCCATGAACCATGGTAGAGATTTAAATAAATCTATGGAAAAGCAAGTATCCAGTGTATTCTATACTATTATGAAACTGGCAGATAAACAACAGGTCCACAGGAGAGAAAACCACAGTTCCAGTTGAGGGGAGCAGGGATGGGGTGGTGTGCTGCCCACCCACCAGGCAGACGCAGGGGTACACAGCACCCCTGCTGGGTGAAGGGCTCGGCACAAGCAATGTAGCCTAATCATTTATACCCTTATATCACTCTGAAATTTAAAAAAGAACTAAATAAATCTAATCTCTAATGATAAGAACATATAATTTTCCCCAAATATTTTTTCCAGCAAAATTAATTTCTTAGCTTTTGACTTTAATCTTCACAATACTCCCACTCCTATGCCTAAGATTCTGTCTATAAAATACCAATTCTCTGAAAAAAGTATGCACTTGAGGCATGCCAAAGAGACTTACCAGAGAAACTTATTTATGTAGGAACAGAAATAAAGTAATTACGTACTTTTATTAGGGAAAAGGGAATCAAAGAATCACGACTTCAGTCTTTGCTTCCAGACAAGGCTCCAAGTTACCTGATAAAATTCTCTTTGAAACATCAAGCCTGAATTACATAACATTTTAAGGTATTATTCTTATGACTGGACTTTTTAGTCACTGTGAACCCTTTTTGTGTTATGTGCCAAGAGGTGAAATGGAGAAAGGAGATTCCCTCGTTTTGAGAACAAGGTTAAATTTAATGCAAATGTCTACAAAAGTGGGTTTGCTATATTCCTACTGACAAAGACTACAGAATTAGATATATATTTCTTTGAGAAAATTTTAGTGTGAACACACTAAAACTTTCTAATGCAAAGTTACAAATACTATTCATGATGGTTTGATGACAGCTTTTGGGATATAAGTGCCTGGGCTCACCTCCCTGTGGCTGCGTTCTCAGCTCTGACCACTGAGATTCAATTTTCCACCCTGTTCCAAAGGGAGGTGCAGAGTTTCTGGGCAGAGACCAATGTGGTGGCTGAGGCTGAGCAGAGTCCAGGTCACAGGTGGAGGAAGGTGGAGGGAAGGAGAGAGGAGATGAGGGCCTGGCCAGGAGATGAGGAAGGGGCTGCAGAGACAAACGAGAGGCTGGATGTGTGAGGTCAGGGGGAATGTGTGCAGCCTCAGGACAGTCCAGAAGAGTCCTGAGTGGCTTTGAGTACAAGAAAGGTGCCCGGGAACACAACACTATGGCTTTGGTAAAACTCAGTAAGGCCACAGATTCCAACAAGCCCAGAGAGAAACATGGCCTGAGAACTAGATTCTAGAAACATCCGCAAACCCTGTGAGTGTGAAGCACCGTATAAGATCCTGGTGCAGGAGAGATGGGGTCTGTGTCCCTAAATTTCAGTAAGGTGGTGCTCCAATCACCAGCACAGCAGGCAGTGTGGGCAGCACAGAGGACAAACACAGAGCCTGAGGGGCGCTGCTGTCAGCACAGCCTCCTGCAGACCCTCGGATGTGCCCTAGGCTTGCCAGGGGCAACATCACTTGCCCATCCTCACACTCTTACGGCTGGGGAGGGTGTGAGGCTGGCTGAACAGAACAAGGAGAGATTACTAGAAAAAATCTTCCACAGAGAAGAAAAAGGGCGACAGAATATTTCCATAAGGAATGAGTCTTGTGGCTTCAATGCATACCTGGACAGCAACCTGCAGCAGGCTGGGCCCAGGGCCTCTGCAGGAAGGTGATGCTTGGATAACACCTGCCCTACTGGCTCCCACTGGCTTCCCCAGCCCCACTCAGCCCCACTGGGACAGTTGTTTGCACCTGCAAGGCAGAGACTGGGAAAGGGCAGCTAGCAGAGGAACAGGGAAGCCAGGAGTAGGGCACAGGCCTGTGCTCTCTGCCTTATAATGGCAGGTGCATGTACTCTCAACACCCTAAAATTGGCTGAGGTGTCCGCTGTGGCAAGGAGCTAAGCATGCTGGGTTTTCATCCAGAAAGAGTGCAGCACTGGAACTCTGAGGGACCTGGAAGGCAATAGTCACAGCACACTGGACACCCAGGCTGTGAAGGTGTCAGCTTTCTCAATCTTCACATCTACATAACAGGGATTTTCAAAGGCAACTGCCTGCCCCTCTGTGATTCTGTAGTTGCTGTAATTCCGGCATCAGGCAACTGACAAATGGAAGAACACCATCCACCCATCTCCCACATCTGCCCTTGTGGTCTCTACCGAAAACTCTTTAAGATTTCTCCCGGTTCTGTGGCTCTGTTTTTCTATTTTTTATCTAACAGTTTTACTGAGATATAATTTATAACCCCCAAACTCACCCATTTAAAGTGCAACAGTGTTTTTAATATGTTCCCAAGCTGTGCATCCCCACGGTCAGTCTGAGACACTGCTGCCGCCCCACACCAACTGAGCTCACAGCACTCACTTCACATTTCACACAAACGGAATGACAACCCTTCTCCGCTGGCTTCCTCTCCACGCTGTAGCAGGTAACAGGTTAGTGGTTCCCTGCACCACACTGGTTTATCAGTCGCCATCTGACGGGTACCTGGGTTGTCTCCACTTTTTAGCTTTTGTGACTAGTGCTATGAACATTCACGCACACGTTCCAATGTGGACGTACGTTTTCCTTTCTCTTGGGTAAATATGTAGGAATGGCACTTTTCCAAGAGAAACATCTGGATCAATTTTACGAGAGTTACTAGTTGGAATTATGAATTCAACATGTTTAACTCATCCCTCAACACTGAATAACTCTGCCAGATGCCTGACGCTTTATCCTGTGGAGGTGGGCAGTCGAGCAGACACTGCAAGATGACGGACCGGCGGTAATTTACAGCTATGGGCTCTGGTGTCAGGAACACCTGTGTCGAGGGCAGAGGTGGTTCTTGTCCTTTGGGACTCAGGAATTAATGTCAGCAGGGGAGGAGAGGGTCATTCCTGCCACCAGTCAAAGCAAGGCAGGCCATCTACTACTGCCTCATGAAGGAAGTAAGATCTGTGAAGGGAGGGGGAGGGGCAGATAAAAAACAGAGGAGGCCAGGGGGACCACCCACTGCTCCTGCAGGCCAGAATGAGGGACACCGATGACCTATGGTTGTGGAGTTTGGTGGGTTCTCAGTCCTCATCCTACCTGGCCCACCTGGGAGTACCCAACGACCGATCGCCCCTTCATCCTTGAAACACTGGTCCCCTTGGCTGCCAAGACAGTGAGGCCACTCCTGCGCGATGTTTTTAGCTGGGTCCTCTTTTCTCCCCAGCCTTCCAGCGCAGGAGGGACCCAGGGTTAGTCCTGAATCCTCCTCTTTGCCTAATCCCACTCCCTGGGCAGTCTACATGCTGTGGCCTGCGTCCTGTGAATAGACCAGTGGCCCCAAGTTTTCACTTCCAGCCTTTCCCCTGAATCCTGGACCTGCACACCCAGCTGTGTGCCTGGCCTTGCTACTTAAACTCTCATAGGCAGCCACAGCTTGGTCGGCCCAACCTGGAGCTCCTAACTTTCCTCCTCAAACCTGTTCCCCCTGAGGTCTTCCCTGGGCTGTGGCAACTACACTGGTCAGTCGCTCAAGCCAAACACCTCGGCAGCGTCTGCGGCCCTGGTCTTTCCCTCATGCCCCACCTGTGACCCTTAAGAAAGTCCTGTTGGCTGTGCCTTAGACTCTACAGATATGGATTGTTTTTGCCACCTGCACTGTTCCATTCCCCAACCAAAGCTTTCATCATTGCCCTCCCTGCAGTTACGGCCACGGCCTCCTATTTCGGTCTCCCGTTCTCAACATTGCAAGCCACTTAGCCACCAGAGCTTCTTTGGAGACAGAGGCCAGACCACATTCCATCTGGGCTACACAAGTGTCCACAGACTGATAAAGGGATGCACAAAACATGGCTTATACATACAAAGAACCACGTATAGGTACATGGGAGTACATGTACATCATTCAGCCTTAAAAAGGAAGGGGATTCTGATGCAGGCTACAGTGTGGATGACCCTTAAGGATGTTCTTTCAGACACAGAAGGGCAAACATAACACTGCCTGAGTCCACAGAGATCACAGAGACAGAAAGTGGCAGGGTGGGTGTGGGGGCCGGGCCAGTACGGAGCTGGGCAGAGGAGCTGGGAGGTGCTTAACAGGTTCAGAGTTCCAGTTGGGAAGATAGGGAGGGTCTTTGGCTGGATCCCGGTGAAGCTGCACAATGTGAGTAATTGTACACTTGACAATCGGTAAAGCAGTAAGGTTTATCTTAACAAAAAAGTTTTTTAAGAAACGAGCCACAACCAGTGCTCCCATCTCAGGGTCAAACCTAATCCCCACCACTTGGCCCTCATTTCCTTCTTCCCCCTCTGCCCACCTGGGTTCCTCTTGTCCACACACACAGGCCAGAGTGTGCACCCTGGCCGCTGCTCAGGGCCTCCCCCCAGCTGGGCACTCTTCCAGGCCTCTGCTCTAAGGCCACATTATGCCCAGCAACCCCAGACCAACAGTGACCCTGTGACCACCCTGCTACCCCCATCCCAGATCTCTCTCCTTCCCCGCCAGCTCTCTGGCCATCAGTGCCCCGCCCGGTAGTCACGCCCAGCATGTCCGCTTACAGTGACACTTTTGGAATCTGAATGGATGGGGAATTACAGGGCTCTGCTTATGGCCCTCAAGCTCAGAGGTGGCAGGTGGGGATGAGGCCTGTCTGAAGAGCACTGCGATGAAGAGTGTCTAGAAGAGGTGACATCCTCAATGTGGGTGGGCAACTTACTGGGGTCTGGGGTGATTATGTGGAAGACTGGAGTTTAGGTCAAGGACGGAGTTGGAGATGGGTGTACTTGGGGAAGGGTCCGTAGGAGGCTGATAACAGAAGTCATAATGCTGAAAAAAACCCGTGAAGGCAGAGGAGCAGCAACAAGAAAAGATAAGAACAAGGACAGAGCCTTAGAGGAAGAAGGGTAGTTAGGAAAACAGACCAAATGCACAATGCGGTAAACATCGAGAGGAGATTGTGGGTACAGGGGTCAAACTAAGAAGCCACCAGGAACAAGGTGGCAGCAGCTGGCCTCCTTCAGATAAGGACTTAAAACTTGTTCGGTGACTGTCCACGGTGTAAGAAACTCCACAAGCAGGAAGTTTAATCTCTCACTCTCCCATCCATCAGTGGGTAGCAATAGGATTCTGGAGGGAATTCCACACAAACATGAGCTTCATTCCATCAGCTGTTTGCCAACTTGACTCTAAGTATCAAGAAAATGGTATTTCCTTAGCAAGTGATTTATCAAGAATCAAATTAAGACACCTGATAGATTATAGGAAAAAGTATTTTTGTCTTCTTTATCTGAAACCAGATTTTCTTTTTACCACAGGAAAAATGTCCTTAAACTTCCAGGCAAACAGGTAACCAGGTTCATATTGAAAAAGTTAAAACTGAGTGTATGACAGGTACATTTGTCACTTAACTGGGGAATAATGGCCTTATTCTTTGACCACAGAGCATCTTCCTCAAAGAGCACGTCCCTTACAGAGGGTAGGGGATGGCAGTTGGGCTCGGGCCTAGTGGACATCCCACCTTCAGCACAGCCGGACCCCCTGCACCTGCTCACTCTGTAGCCTTCCCACCTTGCTGGGGGCAGTTTTGTCTCTTTCCAGAGCTCACATCAACCCAGGAGTCACCCTGGACGCTGTCCTTTCCTCTACATGCCATATCTAATCCATCAGTATGACTCTGCTTTCCCATTGGGTCTGTACGCCAGCATCCCCCACCCAGATCACCTGCCCTTTCTAGAGTCTTCTGAAACAGTAACCAAGACAACACATTCACAGAATAGGCCAGCCTGGGCCACTCCTCTGCTCCAAGTCCTCCAGGGGCATTTCTCCTGCAACGGCTGCAGGGTCCTCCCTCCCCTGCCTGGCTGGTGTCCTGACACCTCATTCTCCTCCTGGCTTCTGCTCCCTGAAGCCCCCAGGGCAGGGCCTGAACACCATCTCCTGCAGGCATCTGTTCTTCCCACTGCCTCATGTCCTTCTGGTCCCTCCTCAGACACCCTTCTCAAAGACACCCTCTCCCCAGCTACACGAGCTTCCTCCTGTGCCCTGGCCTGCTTTTTCCTCCTGGAGTTCATCACTCTGCAACTTACAGATGTGAAGTGTCCTCCTTATCCTTTGGGGTCCCTTCACACTCTGTCAGCGCCACAGAGGATCTTTCTGTTTTCTTCCCTGATATTTACCACGCACATCACCTAGCTCTGGACACAATCTCAGAGCTTGATAGATGCATTCTATTTCATGAAAGAGCAGATGGACAGACTTTTCCAGGACATATCTTCTCTCACTGTGTTCCGTGGTTTCCTCTCCATGCCAAACATCAACGCTGATTAAATTGAGAATTCATAGAGATTATTTGTTAGCAACTTTGAGCTGGGCATCTGGTTTGTGTTTAGAAGTGTATTTTGGTATCCAAAGGCATGTTTGTTCTGCATCATGAATAATTTAGAAAATAACTTTTCTGGAGTCCAAGAATATAATTTTCCTTAGTCACTCAAAAGTCATAAATAATCCATGTAATTGATAATGTATGGACTAGAATCATAAAAGAGCTTTCTTTTCTATGACAGGCAAACCTGATGTGGACAAAGCATCTTGCCACATGAGCGTGTCAAGACTGTCCAGAGGTTACCTGGCCCCTTCCTGGTCTCAGCTGTGCCTGAACAGTTGAAACCACTGCCATGTAATTTGGTAAAGAACAAATTCAAACTGGTCCCACTGCCGAGGAGCATCCTGCTGAGGGGTGGCCTCTCCTTCCACCAAATGCTGCTATATCTAGCAGCAAAATGCCTCTTGACACTCACACAGCACCCACCCAGAGTGTCTGCCATGGACCCTTTATTTCATGCATGTAGAATTCTTAGTTACGACCAGGAACAAGATGAGAAGTAATGACACGTTCAGTTATCCCCCCATGTGCACATCCACCCAATCTGTAACAGCACTCCACAAGCCCTTGCTATGGCGGTGGGTGGGACCCCTGCTGCTTGTCATTTTATCTATCTATCTATCTGTCTGTCTGTCCGTCCATCCATCCATCCACCCACCCACCCACTGACATACCTATCCTCTATCACGCATACATATATTTGGAAAAAACATGTAGATATGGATATTCTATGTTTCTTTTATGTATATATATTTGCCATTGTTGTTGATGGGTGTAGACCCATAGGGGAAAATGTAGAATGTGGGGTATTCAATCAATTTAATAATAACAATGACACTTTAGTCTCATGTTCTGTAAAGAGTAGAGGAACATATGACAAAAGAAAGAGAAAGGGAACAGAAAGGGAAAAAAGACATACATGCAGAGGAAGAAAGGCTGAATGGGGGGGAGGGGCACAGGGCAGGCAGAGGGAGGCAGGGTCAGTGCTCAGTGAGAGCAGAGTTAGGAGCACACTTGCCAGGGGCAAGCGGGGGTCGGGGCCTCATGTGAACTGTGCCATTGTCAAATCACTACTGAAACTCTGAAAACAGTGCTAAAAAAAAAGATGCCCAAGTATTATAGCTTAGTATCGTGTTAGGGACCAGAAGTCTTTCAGGTTTCTTTAAAAATTTTCAGATATTTACCCAGAATATATACTGGTTAGGCACTTGTAATCCAAATATTCAAAATTTGAAATGCTCCAATAAAAATTTCCTCAATTTGAGTGCATGTTAACTCTCAAAAAGCTTTGCATTTTGGATTTTCAGATTATATGTATAGATGGTCAACCTGTAATAACTATGGGTCAGCTGCTGACAACTGAAGGCTGTAACTTCACCTTTACAGGGACCCATTATATCTCTGTGCTACTGTAAAGTCAAACACCGGGGTCATTCCTCACTGCAGAAACAAAAGAACGTTTATGTTTAAGATAAAACAATTAGAAGATACCATGCAAGGCATTTAAAAATGATGCTATGATACTTTTCCTGAGCAGACAACAGGGTGGCCCAGGGTCACCCTTGCCTAAATATCACTCAGAGAGCTTCTGGGCCAGAAAGATGATCCCTCCCAAAAGCAGTCTGGGATGGATGGCTGCCTCTGTGGCTGGGCACACGGGCCTGGGAACCTGGGGCTCATCAGGCTGAAGCTTAATTTCCAAAGATATTAAAAGGTATATTCACTTAAAATATGTGCTTTTAGCTTGTGACTCAGGTCCAGGATGTTATTGTAAACATTCTACTTCATGATACCAACATTGCTAAGTGAGAGAAAATATCACTCAAAGAAGGTATTTAACACCTATCAAAGTGATATTCAAAGCATGTGAATTCTGTATGTGGCAAATATCAGCAAATTATTATATACATTACTCTTGCAAATATAAACATAATTCATACATATTTGAGGAACTGGATCAGTGTTTGCCTCTTTTTATAAAAAGGAGACTGGAGAACAGTTAAATACTATTTAGTATTACTAATACTATAAAGGCACAAAGTATAAAGAAGAGGAGTCCAATCTATGGCCTAGGATGGCTATGAACGTGGCCTAACACAAAATTGTAAACTTACTTAAAACATTATGAGACTTTTTGTGATTTTTTTGGGTAGAATTCAATTGCTTGGTTTTTGATCTTGAACTTCATAGATGACAACTTTTGTCATGTCAAATAAACATATGTGTACACTATCTGTACATATGGCTTCAGTTTTACACTGCCTGTGGCTTTCAGTCTGTTATCTTCTAAATGAGGACAGTCGAATTGATACCCTCAGATGTTACACATACTCCTGGTGACTTGGTTAGGCAGCTATTATTAATAACATTTCAATCTACCATTGCAACATTAGGCAGTTAGTGTTATTTAGCAGTCAGGTGAGCATTCTTATCTAATTATTAAGGTCCTTCCACACCTCGGTGGTGCCTCACACACTGCCTGCCTGCCGCCCTTTACATTCAGCTGAGATGTGGAGGTCTTGCTTTCTATCTTCCCATCAATTAATTTTCATAATAAAAGTAAATAGTATCCCTTATTATTATTTTCTTAATCCCAGCATGGCTTCGACAATGTTTCAAAGGAAAGCAGAACCCCAAAGAGAAAAATCACAGGTGAAGGGAAACCGTTCAATGGAAAGTGAGACAGATGACTACTTTTTTGTCAAGGCAAAAAAACAGTAAGGCTTAACATGTAGAGAGTTTGTGTAGATTTTCGAAGACTATAATTTGAAAAGGAACATGCTGCCAAATCTGATGGGTATGAAGGATCACACATAAGGGCAAAGTAGTGGAACTGAGAAACTTTTGTCTTCTTAAAAAAATTTTTTTGAAAGTCACAACTCAGCATATTTAACAGCAAAATAATCAAAACCATTTTACTGATGGTGAGTTTATTAAGCAATATTTTGAAAGCATGGCAGGTAATAATTTGACCTGAAAAAAAGAAGAACTGTCTAAAATCAGTTTGTCTCACCAGACAATAGTCAGGCAAAATGAAGAAATTGGCAAATCTATCAAAAGAAGTTTGGAGAGTAAAGCTGCTAATTTTATAATTTATTTTTGGGGGAAGGATGATAGCACTAATGCTACAAAGCCATTTTCTTTTTTGTTTTTGAGACAAAGTCTTACTCTGTCACTCTGGGTAGAGTGCTGTGGCATCACAGCTCACAGTAACCTCAAACTAGTGGGTTTGAGTGATCCTCTTGCCTCAGCCTCCCAAGTAGCTGGGACTATAGGTATGTGCCACTATGCCCAGTTAGTTTTTCTACTTTTTTTTTTTTTTTTTTTTTGCAGAGATGGGGGCTCATTACTGCTCAGGCTGGTCTCAAACTCCTGAGCTTAAGTGATTCCTCTGCCTCAGCCTCCCAGAGTGCTGGGATTACAGGTAAAAGCCATACGCACAGCCTACAAAGCCATTTTTATAAGAGGTATTGATGACAAATATAATGTCACAGAATAAATGGCTTCTTTAATGCCATTAAAAGACACAACTAAATCAAGAGGTTTATATGAAGCAGTAAAAAATAACATGATTTTTTTTATTGTCAACATATCTGAATAGTTACTGATGGTGCCCCAGAGATGGGAGATAAAATAGAGAGAATTGTAAAATTAACAGAAGACAATGCAATCAACACCCCAAGTCACATCTCATGAAGTATCATTTCACAATGGCTAATTGCCAATTCCAGGAATTCTTTAAAAGCACTGATGTGCCATCATTTACTTTTTGGAAGTAAGATGACTAAGTTGACAGCAAATGTTGAAAAGATTTCATGATCAGTGACATAATCTGTGACATCAAGCTACTTATGGTATCTAAAATCAAATTTGTGCCAGAACTTGCTGATGAAAACTGGCTTACAGATTTTAGCATTTTTAGGGGATTTAGCTGCTCATTTCAATGTGTTAAGCATGCATCTTCAAGGTAAAAACCAACTTATCAATACAATGTTTCAAACCATAACAGCATTCCGAATGAAACTGAAATTATGGCAAACTCAAATTAAGGCAAACAATTTTAAGGATTTTGACATGTTGGCTAATCACAGTCCTGTAATCAGTAAAAGATATGCAACTTCACTTTTTGATTTGATACAAGAATTTCAAAACAGATTTCAAGATTTCTAGAAAAATAGTATTTGGTACATTTCCAACTCTATTTTCAGTTGATGCAAATACGTTACACTGGCCAACTTTCAAATGGGTCACAGAACTGCAATCTGACCTTCGACTCAAAAACTGATCATGTCTCTTTACTGGACTTTTATAGGTCCTATCTGCCCAGAGACAAATATCCCTCACGTCACAATTGCGCCTTATTCACGTCATCGCTTTTTGGCAGCACCTGCATTCATGAGCAACTATTTGCAAGAATGAAGCACATTAAGAGTAAAATTAGAGGCTCAGCACCTGTGGCTCAAGTGGCTAAGGCGCCAGCCACATACATCTAAGGTGGCGGGTTCGAATCCAGCCCAGGCCCACCAAACAGCAATGACGGCTGCAACCAAAAAATAGCCAGGCATTGTGGGCAGGCACCTGTGGTCCCAGCTACACGGGAGGCTGAGCCCAGGAGTTGGAGGTTGCTGTGAGCTGTGATGCCACAGTACTCTACCCAGGGGGACAGCTTGAGGCTCTATCTCAAAAAAAAAAAAAAAGAGTAAAATTAGAACCAAAATATCTGATGAGCTCTTCGAGAACTCACTGAGAGTTCCAACTACTTCCATCTAAGTAGTTGTTGATGCATTAGTTTGTCACATATCCCACTGGTTATATGTTACCCACTTTTGTTTTACCTTTACAATAAAAACTATATAAGACGATATCTTATTACATCTTTTACAGATATGTACATTTTCTATATTAGTTAACTAAAACTTGAGACCTACCTGATAGGAAGACTCTCTAAACAGGCTGCTGCATATTTACAATTACTATGTGTGGATTGTTTTGCATATCTGTGGTAGCTAATATGAAAATTATGTATGGACTTTTTCTTTTCTCATTGGCTTTTGTTAGTGTTTGTGTACTTAACGTGTAAATTTCTTTGTATATTTATGGGCCCAAGAAACTTTTCTTCTTCCAACATGGCCCAGAGAAGCCAAGAGGTTGGATACCTCTGGAATAAAGAAAATTAGCCAGGTGGGGTGAAGACCTTGTTTCAGTGAACACCGTCCTACTCTGTCTTTGCAACATGAAACCAAACTCAGTTTGCTCAATAAGAAAGGCAAGCAACACTCTGGTGGCATTGTGTTGTCAACTTTGAAGGTTTTACAATGACCTCTTTGAGAATGTAAAACAAATCCAAGAATATGATTACAATGAGTGTGTGTTTTACATTCTAGCTATAGAAATGTGCACTTGCTCCTTGCATATGTTTCAGGAAAAGCATTTGCTGGAATGTGTTTGTGGAAGAAAGCCTGGCTCGCTCACTTGAGCTATAATGCAGCAGACTGTGATTAGCTCACTAACATGCCCTCTCTCTCCAGCCGCACGTGGTAACACTTGCCCACTGGCTAACCCCAAACACTGTCACCATTCAGTTTTGTCTCTCTCTATGCGGGCCTGTCTGTCTGAAAGAACATTTCAGATTCTGACAGATTCATTTCTAATTCACTAGGAAGTTTATGTCATTGATAGTACTGTCCTGAAGATTATGAAAAAATAACTAAATAATCAAGTAATTCAGCAAATGAAGCTTTGTATACGGTACAGAAAACTGTTTTTTTTTTTTTTTTTAATCCTGATTGAAAAGAAGGTTAAAGTTAGGTCAGTCTCAAAAAACAATATAACATAAATCAAAAGCCTCAAAGATGCTATCCTCAGAAGAAAAGAAAACCAGAGAGTTATAAAAAGCTACATAGATGTGCAGCATTATTTATAACAGCAAAAAATTAAATGACTACAGCATGTGGAAATGAGTAATAGAATACTCATACCTGGAATACCTTGTAGTCATTAGAAACCCAGCTGCAAAGGCATATAAACTGCCATGAGAAAATGTTTCTAACATGTTTAAAGAGCTCTGCTAAGACCCTCAGCTAATGAAGAAGGGCAAAGCCTGTCTCTTGGACACTGGCAGGACATCACCGCATGTCTGCTGTGCTCACCACTGGGGGTGGGGAAGGGGAAAAATTCTGATCTTCCTTCATGGCACTTTTCTTATTTACTTATTTATTTTTGGCTGGGGCTGGGTTTGAACCTGCCACCTCCAGCATATGGGGCCAGCACCCTACTCCTTTGAGCCACAGGTGCTGCCCACAGCACTTTTCAGTATTAAAAATAAAACATCCTACAACAAGCATGTATTGCTTTCACATTAAGCCAGACACTGCTGGTGCCCTGGGGCCACCTCCAGGTGCCCATCTCTGCATGTGAGGCCTGTGTGGACCTTGTTGGTGCCCCGTTTTCATCCAGGGTGGCAGCAGTGTCCTTCCAGGTGAATATTTGGTGACTGTTAGGTGATCTCAGCTTTGAGGAACCTCAGACCAGGCAGGAACCAACTGCTGTTGAGGGGAGCTCTATCTCTTGGAGCTGGAGACATGGGAATTTTTTTTACCCTTAACCCATAGGGAGGCCACTTTTCTATGGAGAAAGCTGTTCTTCTCCTTAGAGGAGTCCAATGAAATCCAGGTGAGATCTGGACCTTCATCTGAGCAGGGGCCTGGCCAGTAGCCGAGGAGCTCTGCTGTGCCACAGCTGGTGACCAGGCTGCGCTGCCCATCTCAGGGTCTTATTCATGGATCAGGAAGACTTGTTGGAAAAGGTGCCAACTAAACTTCTGTCCATAAAGGCATCTAAATGTAAAGACTTTCATCATATCTGCTCTTCTGTGAGTATCCTTAAATCTGTACTTCAGCAATGAAAGATACCTTGTCAAACTATAATATTTATAAATGATTTTAATATGGTTTTCACTAAATAGGAACTTAAGAAAGTTCATATTTCTTGTTGATAGGTAAAAATGTCTTTAGATACCTGTGTATGTATCTTTTACTTGTGTTTTACATTGAGATGAAATTCACGTGACATGAAAGTGACTACCTTATAATGTGCAACTCAGTGGCCATAGTGTGTTGTGCAGTCTGAAGGCAGTCCCGTGCCCTCAACACTGTGTGACCTCCACCTCTGTGCAGTCTGAAGCCAGGCCTGTGCCCTCAACACTGTGTGACCTCCACCTCTGTGCAGTCTAAGCCAGTCCCGTGCCATCAACATTGTGTGACCTTCACCTCTGTGCAATCCCGTGCCCACAACACTTTGTGACCTTGACCTCTGTGTGGTCCCATGCTCACAACACTGTGTGACTGCCACTCTGTGCAATCCCATGCCCACAGCACTGTGTGACCTCCAGCTCTGTGTGGTCCCGTGCCCACAACACTGTGTGACCTCCACTCTGTGCGGTCCTGTGCCCACAACACAGTGTGACCTCCAGTCTGTGCGGTCCCGTGCCTGTCTGGTAGTCACTCCTCACTCTCTCCTCTCCCAGCACCTGGCAATTCTCTATTGCATCATGGCTCTCCGGAAGTGTCTATTCTGGACATTTCAGATGCAGCAGCACCCCTGTAAGTCAGCTGGCAACAAACAGAGGGCTCAGCCCAGGGAGCTAGTCCACTGTACTGAAACGGACATGGGGTGCGTGTCCAGTCTGCGAAATTCGGTCAACTGAAGGAGGTGGCCAGTGTAGCAGCAGGGTGGCGGATGTGGGGGCTATTGTCATGTGGCCGTTTGCACTTCTTACTCGTAGCACATCCCTCTTTATGGCGGGAACAGTCATGGCGTGGACACACGCATTTCGTTCATCCATTCATCTTCCTACAGACATATGGAGTTGCTACCCTTTGGTGGATATGAACTGTGCTGCTCTGAAGATTCACACGTGGGCATCTGTTAGATTCTCTGCTTTCTATGATTTTGGAATTGCTGGCTCACATGGCAGTTGTATTTTGAGAAACCACCTGTTTTCCACAGTGGCTTCCACCATTTCACATCCTGCCAGCAATGTCTGAAGGTTCCAATTTGTACACATACTTGCCACTACTTATTTACTGGTTTTTAGAAAAAAATTTTTTTTTGAGACAGAGCCTCAAGCTGTCACCCTGGGTAGAATGCTGTGGCATCACAGCTCACAGCAACCTCCAACTCCTGGGCTCAAGCGAGTCTCCTGCCTTAGCCTCCCAAGTAGCTGGGACCATAGCACCTGCCACAACGCCTGGCTATTTTTTGGTTGCAGCCATCATTGTTGTTTGGTGGGCCTGGGCTGGATTCAAACCCGCCACCTTAGGTGTATGTGGCTGGCGCCTTAGCCACTTGGGCCACAGGCGCCAAGCTGGTTTTTAGAAATTTAAAAAAATATTTATTATCGCTATTCTAAGAGTTGTGAAGTGGTGCTTCAGTGTGGTTTTAATTGGTGTTTCCCAAATAACTAGTGATCCTGGGCATCTTTTTGTGTGCTTATTGGCCATTTGCAAATACTGTTTAGAGAAATGTCCATTTATGTCCTTTGTCCACTTTTAATGAGTTGTCTTTGAGTTTTTGAGTTGTAAGAATTCTTTACATATCCTGGACACTAGACTCTCAGCAGATACATGATTTGCAGATATTTCTCTCACTCTGTGGGTTGCCTTCTTGTTTTTTGATAATGTCCTTCCATGCACAAAGATTTCTGGTACTGTGAGTTTACCTGCTTTTCCCTTTGTTGCTTGAGCTTTGAGTGTCATATCCAAGATAACTGTTGCCAAATAAAAAGTCTTTCAGAATGACCTCTATTTATAATCTTAGCTCTTTATATTTAGAGCTCTTATATTTAGGCCATTAATCCATTTTCAGTTAATTTTTGAGTATTACATGAAATTATTTTTAGAATTAGTTTAATCCAGATTTCTCAAATTCACAGTTTTTTAGAAAATGATGCATTTCACTACTGTAATGTACTAACATATAAACGTACCTAATTGGAGTAAGAAATGTTGTATCCTCTTTCTCACAAATAGAATATGCAGAATCTCATATGAAGTTGCTTCATTGTGTCACTAGGATGGCAAGTTTGTCAAAGACATTTTGTTTATTTTTTTTTTTTTGACAGAGTCTCACTTTTTCCCCCTGGTAGAATGCTGTTGTATCACAGTTCATAGCAACCTCAAACTCTTGGGCTTATGCGATTCTCTTCCCTCAGCACAGGAAAGTAGGACTACAGGTGTCTGCCACAACGCCCGGCATTTTTTTAGAGACGGGGTCTTGCTCTTGGGTCAGGGTGGTTTGGAACACGTGAGCTCAGGCAATCCACCTGCCTCGGCCTCCCAGAGTGCTAGGATTACAGGTATAAGCCACCACACCTGGCCTATAACCAATTTCTTTTTTTTACCAATTTCTTATATTAAATTCTCCCTTCCAAAATGCCTAGGCTTGTTCTGTTTTATTTTATTATTATTATTATTTTTGAAACTCACTCTGTTGCCCTAGGTAGAGTGCCGTGCAGTCATAGCGTACAGCAATCTCAAACTCTTGGGTTCAAGTGATCCTCTTGCCTCAGCCTCCCAAGTAGTTAGGACTGTAGGTGCCCGCCACAATGCCTGGCTATTTTTAGAGATGAGCTAAAGGCTCATGGCTGAGGCTGGTCTCAAACCTATGAGCTCAGGCAATCCACCTGTCTCAGCTTCCCAAGTGCTGGGATTATAGGCGTGAGCCACTGCACCTGGCCTTCACAGAACTTCATAAATGCGTGTTGCTGCCACAGCTGGCAGGTCTAGGCGACCACCCTGTGGGCAGCCTCACTAGTCTTTAACAATAAAGCCTCACTTAAACGTGTCACAGGCACATGTGAATACATGTATACGTGCAGCTACTATTTGCTTTGTACCTTTTTAATGGAGAGTTGTACCTTTTTAGTGGAGAGTTGGTTATAGGTCCCCTTCCTCTGCTTTTAAAAGCTTTTAAAATGTTTTACAAAGAGAAACACCCAGGAGAAAAATTAGGTCATTTATTTCAAACAAACAAGCATGATCTCTTGATAATCAACCTTCTGTTTACAAGGCACAAGGCATCCCTGAAGGCTTTTCTGGTCTCACCCTGTCTCCTGGGGGCTGTACTGTTCACCAGGGAGCCTGGTGCTGTGGCTACAGAAAAACACCCTGCTGCTCCCAGGCTGGCAACGCAGACACAAATGGAGGGAATCCACAGATAACTGTGGCCACTGGGTCTCTTCAGAGGTTCCGCAACAATTTTACAGAGAACTTCCTCACAATCTCAACAATGGCTTAGAACTCCCCACAAGCCATTAATGATGGCCACCTCCAAGCCAGGAGGACAATCTTAGCAAAACTGAACTCTCCTTTACTAAAAAACAACTCTGGAAGTTAGGAGTCTCTGCTTCCTGAAATCCGGATATCTTGCTCTGTAAATTCTGAGTAGCAGTTTATTTCTTTTAATAAGTACTGCAATAGCTGTGATAGGAAAATCAGAAGTCAGGCTGCAAACCACAGAATTTTATGTTACATTGTCAAAGGGGTTGTTGACAAAAATCAAACACATTAATAGACTTATTTTCACCAAGAGCACATGCTCTGCTCTCTTTTGTAGTGTTAAAAATTGCTGAGTTATAATAAGTGGTAAAAAAGAATCCTTGATGACTGTATTAAAAATGAAGTCTCAGTAGCCTGAAGCCTGTACTTTTGCAAACAACACATCCCTGAGGACATGGTGAGGTCAGAGTGCTGACAGCTGGGGAGATGGTGATGAGCTAACAGACCCCTGGAGGGTGCTCTATCTCATAGGGGCTCGGGAGGGGCCCTGGAGACAGGCCACAGGACAGTGCTCCAAGCATCCTAGGCCTCTGCTCTAAACACAACTGGGAAAGAATGGCTTGAGTGAGTCATGCTCAAATTATTGACATAATTCTCTCATTTTAATTTTTACTTAGAATACTTTTTATATATCATTATTCAAAAAAATCCCTCCAAACATCAAAACCCCCACTTTTCCTGGGCCACTGAAGCTCTCTCCCGAAAACTGAAGGCTTTAACTTGATTTCTTAGAATTTTCTACTCATTTTCGTTATCAGTGAACTGACTCTGACTTTCTTTTTTTTTTTTTTTTTGAGACGGAGCCTCAAGCTATCCCCCTGGGTAGAGTGCCATGGCATCACAGCTCATAGCAACCTCCAACTCCTGGGTTCAAGCGAGTCTCCTGACTCTGCCTCCCAAGTAGCTGGGACCACAGGCGCCCACCACAACGCCCAGCCATTTTTTGGTTGCAGCCATCATTATTGTTTGGCGGGCCTGGGCTGGGGATTCGAACCCACCACCTTAGGTGTATGTGGCTGGCGCCTTAGCCGACTGAGCCACAGGCTCCGAGTCGACTCTGACTTTCTTTGAGTATTCCTATACATTGCCAATAATCAAGCAAGTACTTTTATCTGAGACTTCTACTCTGAAACACAGTTGGTGCCTGTGAGTTACAGGCCACACTGTGTCATGCTGGTGTCACAAGCAAGGTTTTTTTGTGACTTGTGGGTCTCACCTTCTCATGCCTTCCCTCTGCAAGTTGGATAAGCATAATTTGTAACAGCAGTAGGTGAAAGTCTTTGTCCACCTAAGATTGTTTCCAAATTATGCAAATGCCAAGATAGAGGAGGAGATAAAATTTAAGGAGCATAGACATGAAGGTTATCTTGACCAGTTTGATGAGAGTATTTCAAAATGTACATGAAAACAGCACACTGTACCCCATGATTGCATTAATGTACACAGTTATAAGAAACAAACAAAAAAATTTATCATTTGGATGTATACCACTTACCCTCTTGAATTATGAGTCTATAAAAGCATGAGAATTTGCAACTGTAAATCACTCTACAGCTGTCGATTAAGCTTTATGCTTTGGGGTAAAAATAGAGTATAGATTGTTAACAGTTATTAATATTCTATCAATGTAAATTTATATGTCAAAATAGTAAATGCCAGTCCTAACCACCTGTATTGATATATAGTGTCAAACACATAACTTCTATTTATCATAGTCTCCCAGAAAATTAATGCATTGATGAACAACTTAATTAAAAACAACAACAAGAACAACAACAAAAAAAAATTTAAGGAGCATAAAAAGGAACACAGCACTTTTTTAAACAGCCCACTAAGGGCGCAGGTGCACTGCTGCTCTTTTACATTGAGTGGTTTCATTGTCTGGTTGCCCATATACAGTTTTCTCCATCAAATGGTACATAACCTTATGTTACTGTGCTTGGAGCCACCCAAACAGGCTACAAAGTTGTGAGAAAGTGCTTAGAGTTGGGCCAGTCATCCAAACCACTGCCAGCCTGACAGGAATCTGTCTTTCATAGCCTGTCATGCTGGTGCCAATAGTTTAGAAACCATTTTATACTTACTTAAAAACACTCACTGTTTACCCAGGCCTAAATACATGATTATCCAGCAGCAGTTAGAGTAGTGGTTCTCAACCTTCCTAATGCTGCAGCGCTTTAACATAGTTCCTGTGGGTCGCGACCCACAGGTTGGAACCACTGAGCTAGAGAAAGGAAAGGGGTGTTTTCAGTGGGCCTGTAATGTTGCCAGGAGCCAGCTTCGACCAGAGTCGCACCCTGTTACTTATGACAGCGACACAGAACCTCCGCTTCTCCTCTGGGTCCCTGCAGGGCCAGCAGCAGTCTAAGCTGGAGTGACAGGCTCATGAAGCTTTGAAGTCACTGAGCTGGCAGACCCGTGAGAGGCGGGAACAGCAGCCCAGTCTGAGGCAGGCCTAGCAAGTCCTCTCTACCACCAACACTGTACATTTACCAAGCAGATTCTGTTCTTAAGCAAAAATACTATCAATAACTTTTAATGAATCAAGGTTTATTCTGAATTATAAACTAAAAAGAGCTGCAGGAAGGTACAATTATGTGTGACTGTGGACAGTGACTGCAGATGAAAGCAGCCTGTGCTGGGACCCAGTTCACAGAACGAGGATGTCCATGCAGGTCACTGTGAGCTGGGATGGCTCCTGACTCTGTCCACATCCTGAGAGCCACACTACATGCTGTGCAGCTACTGGAAAACTCGCCAGTACACTTGGGGAGGCCGAGCAGTGACTCATGCCTGTAATCTCAGCTACTCAGGATGCTGAGGCAGGAGGTTGGATCCCTTGAGCTCAGGAGTTCAAAATCAGTATGAGCAAGAGTAAAACCCCATCTCTACTAAAAACAGAACAACTAGCTGAGGTATTGTGGTGGGTGCCTCTAGTCCCAGCTACTAAGGAGGTTGAGGCAAGAGGATCACTTGAGTCCAACAGTTTGAGATTGCTGTGAGCTAAGACACCAGAGTACTGTATCCAGGGTGACAGAGTGAGACTCTGTCTCAAAAAAAGAGAAAAGTAGATTCCTCAAACCTTCACTCAAGAATTCCTGAATCAAAATCTTTGAGGAGAGGATTAGGGATCTTATTTTAAAAGCTCCCCAGGTGATTCTGAAGCACAGCCTGATTTAGGAATAACACATTTACTCCACAGCTGGGGAGAAATTCTCAGGGTTATATAAGATCTCTATGGCTTGATTATATTAATGGCTCCACATATGGTCAAGGATCAGTTTACTGGGAACAGCAGAAATTAAAAAAAGAAAAATTTGTAGGAAAAAAGTGAGAAACTGGCAATGTCAGTGAAACCAAGTCCTCAACCCACTTTGTGCCTTTCTCTAGTGTCTGTCACTCCAGCGCAGGTCGGCCATGAACCGACTCTTTCAAGTGAATATTTCCTAAATACACATGAAAACATCAGGAAGCAAATACAGGGAATCATCCACTCAATTTAACTTTTATTAGTAACATGATGGCTCCCAAGTGATGCCCCTCCCAAAACTTGAAATAAAAAAAATTGGGGGCAGTGCCTGTGATCCAAAGGAGTAGGGTGCTGGCCCCATACACTGGAGGTGGTGGGTTCAAACCCGGCCCCGGCCAAAAACTGCAAAAAAAAAAAAAAAAAAAGAAAGAAAGAAAGAAAGAAAGAAATAGTCCGTATCCACACCTTTTGTTAGCTGCAAAAAGTCTTGCATGGTATGACTGGGACAGTGCTGTGAGGCTGAGAGCTACATGAGCCCCGGACAGAGGCTCCAGCTACCAGCACCATGGCTATTACAAAGAAGGGGAGTGTTACCAGCAAAGACTCTAGTTCTATTATTCGCCATTACAAGGGGATGTCAAGTGCTGTCCCCAAGTGTGTACAGAATAGATTTTTGCCATTGGCAGATGCCCACCTTCCTTTAAGTCTGTCTGGGGCAAGCAGAGGTGATTTTTAATCAGGAATTAGTTAAACCCTTTGATTGTTTGATCTTTGGCTTTTCATTAGTGTTGGGTCTTTGTAGTTCGACCCAGCCCCCACCACACACCTGAATACAGCAGGTCCTTGTTATAGCCTTCCCGAAGCTCCTCTCAGCCGACCCTGCCCTGGCACCTGACCCTCTGTCCCCTGGACCATGCTGGGATGCAACCTGTGCTGAGCCAGTTGTTCCACCAGCTCGGGATGTTCGAAGGTGAGCTGAAGTAACAGAGAAAGTAGGAAATGATGCTTGCCAAATGTAAAATATTTAAGTAGAAACTCGTGGAAATCTAACCCACTACATTTCTTGAGCCATAAGCACAAGAATTATCACTAAACATTGGTTCTCATTCAGACCTGACTGCACAGTGGACTCATTTTCAGCGGGAGTTGTGCTCAAAGGAACAGCAACAGCATGCTGTGCTGTTTCCCTTCCATACTGCTCCCTGCGTGTTAGCTGTCTGGGGTCTTTGGGTCCAACTGTTGTGTGAAGGTGCAATCCTACGAATCCTGGTGCCTGTTCCAGCCCACCAGGGCCTCCCCATTGGAATGTGCCTGTAATACCTCGGGGCACTGAATCATAAGCTGGAACAAGCACATAAAATGCAGCTGGGAGAGACTCCCCTTCTTCCGATGCTGGGTGTCAGAATTCGACACCCTATTTCTGATAATACCCTTCCTAGTTAAGAAATAATGAAGGAGGGGCAGTCCCACTTTTCTTCTCTTCCTTTTTAGCACAGGGAACAGTCATTTTCTTTCATTTTAATAATTTTCTCCCTTGTGAGAAGAATTCAAATGTCTTTCACTTGCCAAGAGAGTGGGAGGAGGGTGGGTGGAAGCCTTTAAAGACCTTCAATAACAGCTCAGGAGAAAAGCTGGCACTTAACCCCTGCAGAGCCAAGACTGTTGTGGATGTCTGCAGGGAAGAGACAGTTACACCAGGCTTCAGGTCCTTCAGGCCTCTCACCCCCAACCTGGACCCAATTTAGGAAAGACACATTGACCCCTCCCCCACCACGCACAAGAAAAAAAAGCAATGGAGTTCAGTGGCACTGATTTCTCTCCCCTAAGATAATTAATTGTATGCTAAGAGACAAAAATTCTCCAAAAGGCTTTGTGGGGTGCTCTCCAGGTCCCTCATAGTGAAAGGGGGGCTCTAGGCCTGGGTGGGGAGAAGCACTATTTTCCTGGACTCCAGAATCGGCAAATTCAAGCATGGCCTGGCCTTGTTACAGGTTCTGTCAATTTACATGTACCTTTGCTCTGCTTATTGGAGGCTGGCCTCACCAAAGGGCACCCCATACTGTCTGCACAACAACTCCCTACCCCATCTTTCCAGGGACAGTACTGAGGACACGGTACAGAACTCAGGTGTGCTGACACCAGCTGATCTCAACTTTTCTGTACCCTCTTACCCTCTCAGCTTTCTAGGCTAATTTCCAAATTCCACTGGGGTGAAATCTTACATAAAACCGTCTAGAAGACTTGACTGGATTGATGCAGGTGAAGACAGGTGCTCATTTCAAATGGCTGATAGGGGACAAAAAACTAGCGTGGGACTGACAGAGAGTGTGAATCACAACCATTCCAGGCTTTGGGGTAACTAAAAATGTTACACTATCTGGAACTTTCCTCCAACACTACTGTGCTCATCACCTTCTAATGCCTAGTTTTAAATAGTTGTGACTAATTCTTCTTGTTTATTCCTCTTTTCTAAACTTGAAATTCTTTGTATACTGTGAATCATGTATTTCCTCCCACTTATCTGGCTCTTATGTATAGGATAATCAAGCCTGTTCAGCTTTCTCATAATTCAACAGAACATAACACAGTAAATTCATTTAAGGCTCCAAAGTTAGGTATTGGGGTCCCTTGCCCCCCCAGTTCCACTGAGACAGAAAGCATCTTTCTTCTTGTATATCTTACTCAGATTTATAATATGGTCCTTTTAAACATATACAAACCAGAGCCAATTTTTGAGTCAGAAATAAAATGTTAATTTGTATGTTTTTAGTGAATCACTAAATGCCCTAAAAACTGCATGCACAAAATGAAATGAAAAGAACAAAATGGCACAGTCTGCTCCTGCTCAAGCAATACATAACCATGTAGCTCTTTTTGAGACATGGTGAACATGTGTGAAAGCACAGTCTTAGGCTCGCCGAGACCTTGTGTCAGCACACAGGTGTGGTGAGGCAGGCCTTGGTCACAATAGCCACATACACAACACGCCTGGCTGGGGCAGCACCTTGGGGCATAAAAATGACCAAGTGCTTGGATTCAGTCCCAGCATTGAGGCCATGGTGGATGACAAAAGAGGCTTAGAAGCAGCCAGGCAGATTAGGGATCACGCCTCTGCAGGTGGACCCCTCGCCTGCTGACCTGAAGACAGAGACAGCAGAGAAGTCTCCCAAAGAGCAGGGGCTTCTGACAGTACAGGAGACCACAGGTCTGTGTGCTGGCTCCCACCAGGAGGGAGCAGGCTGCCATGCCCAGCAGGGCTGCTCCTCAGGCCACGCCACTCTCTTCCCAACAGCGGCTTGTGGGGCCAGGTGGGTGTGAGGGGTGCTGAGAGCGGGTACCAGTAGGGCACGCTCCTGCTTCATGGTGCCATGGACACCAGAGACAGGGCTCCTCACCTATCAGAGCCTTTCCCCCCGTGAATACTGATGCTGAGAAATAAGAAATCATTATTTCCTGTCTCCACATCTTCTAATTTAGACCTGTCATGTTGCATACAGTAGCTGCCAACAACAGGTGGTTTGTGAGCACTAAAATGTGACTTGTTCAAATTGAGATGTGGAAGACATGCAAAATACACACTCGATTGTGAGGATTTATTATAAAAAAGTACAAAATATCTCACTAGTAATTTCTTAATATTATATGTTGAAATAATATTATGGATATATATATTATGTTAAGTAAAACATATTATTAAACTGTTTCTTTTTACTTTTTAAAAAACATGGCCTTTAGAAAATGTAAAACTGCATATGTGGATTGCATTTGTGGCTCACATTCTATTTCTATTTTCTGTTTATAGAAAACATTCATAGTCTATACATTCTATTTCTATTTTCTGGTCAGTGCTGGTCTCCAGAATGTACCATTGACTAATATGTGGCCACACTGAGATCACTGGTCATTCTAGGTGTTACAGGCACATAAAATTTTGATTTAAGAATGTTTTTCTTCCAAAGAGTATTTACAATATACAAACCTGAGCCTAAACTTCCATGCATATTACTTCATTTAATCTTCACAGTAACTGTGCAAGTAAAGGAGAGGGGTAAGCTGTGATATCACCTCAGTGCTGGACTCAGGTGGCCCCTGCGCTCATAGGCAGCCTTTCTTTACAACCATTTGTGTCAACAAATTCATTTAAAATAAAATGGATTATAAAAAAGTAATGGGAGATGCACACATCTCTGGAATTATAGTCCAATTAACTGCAAGAATAACTACCAGAATGTGATATGAAACGTACAGAATGACAGTGTTGCCGTCACAGACATCTGCTAGTTATGTACCACATCTTTTGCATAATCAGACTCTATCTTTAGGAAGACAATAATCTCAGTAACTTTGTGGCAGCACATCTTAAAGTGCAGGACCCATCACAGTGAATACAAATCTCAAATGAAATTCTTAAGAACTATGACTTTCATTATGCATTATGTGCTCACAAAGCCCCCTCAATATCATCTATGTAAAGTTTTCCTTTAAAAGAAGAAAAGTCTAATTTCTTTTTAATGGGAATTGTGGGAAAATAGAAGTGGTTACTAACACATGGTCATCATGGACACTTGCATGGTCCTATTTTAGTATTTGCTTAATAATACAACAGACAGACACCCAGGAGTCCCTTCCACCACCACAAACTAGATGCAATAAATAACTAGCATTTACTGAGGTACTCCTCCATATCTCACTATCCTCTTTTCTCTTAAAAAAAAAATTAACACAAATATATGTATGCTTAAACAATACAGTACTTAGTTTTGCTTATTTCTGAACTTCATAAAAGAGAATTGTTATATATCATCTTTTAACATTTGAGTCCTTCAAAATTCAGATATTATGATTCTTACAGTGGCTGAGTGAGTAGGACGCTAGCCCCATATAATGAGGGTGGCAGGTTCGAACCCAGCCTTGGCCAAACTGCAACAAAAAATAGCTGGGCGTTGTGGTGGGTGCCTGTGGTCCCAGCTACTCGGAGGCTGAGGTGAGAGAACTGCTTAAGCCCAGGAGTTGGAGGTTGCCCTACCGAGGGCTACAAAGTGAGACTCTGTCTCTAAAAAAAAAAAAAAAGATATTATGATTCAAGGCCGGGTGTGGTGGCTCACACCTACTTGAGGCAGGAGGATTGCTTGACCCCAAGAGTTTGAGGTTACTATGAGCAAGGCTGACGTCATGGCCCTGTACCTACAGCAACAGAGGGAGACTCTGTCTCAAAAAAAAAAAAAAACAACAACAAAAAAACATAAAATAAAAAATTAAGATCCATCCTTGTTACTGTATATAGCTGTAATTCATCCATTTCATTAATGTGTATTTCATTACGGAAACATTTCATGTTAGGTATCCACTGTCTTGTTACTAGCCATTTGGGTTATTTTCTTTACATATTTTTTCTTTTTCAAAAAGAAAAAGATTTTCTTTACAAAATCTTGTAAGATTTTTGTTCTTACAAGCAGTACTGCTGTGAATTTCTTGGTTTTTTTTTTTTAAAAGCAGAGTCTCATTCAGTCACCCAGAATAGAGTACTGTTGCATCACAGCTCATGGCAACTTCAAACTCTTGGGCTCAAGTGATCCTCCTGCCTAAGCCTCCCAAGTAGCTGGGACTACAGGTGCCCACCACAACGCCTGGCTAGTTTTTCTATTTTTAGTAGAGATAGGGTCTCACTCTTCCTCAAGCTGATCTTGAACTCCTGAGCTCAAGGGATCCTCCCACCTCAGCCTCCCAGAATACTGGGATTATAGGTGTGAGCCACCTCACTCTCCCCACTGTGAATATTCTTTAAGACACTTCCTGTTATATATTCTTTTTTTTTAATTTTTAATTTTTAATTTTTTTTTTTTTTTTTTTTTGGAGACAGAGTCTCACTTTGTTGCCCTTGGTAGAGTGCTGTAGCACCATAGCTCACAGCAACTTCAAACTCTTGAGCTTTGATCCTCTTGCCTCATCTTCCCAGGTAGCTGGGACTACAGGTGCCTGCCATATGCCCAGCTATATTTATAGATGGGGTCTTACTCTTGCTGAGGCTGGTCTCGAATCTGTGAGCTCAGGCAATCCACCCACCTTGGCCTCCCAGAGTGCTAGGATTACCTGTTTATATATATATTATAATAAATTATATTTTATTTTATATTTATAAAAAATAAATATATATTTAATTTTTTTTTTTTTTTTTTTTGCGGTTTTTGGCCAGGGCTGGGTCCAAACCCACCACTTCCAGCATATGGAGCCAGTGCCCTACTCATTTGAGTCACAGGCGCTACCTATATATTTTATTTATTTATTTATTTATTTATTTTTTTGAGACAGAGTCTCACTATGTTGCCCTTGATAGAGTGCCATAGCATCACAGCTCACAGCACACTAACTCTTGGGCTTAAGCGATTCTCTTGCCTCAGCCTCCCAAGTAGCTGGGACTATAAGCACCTGCCACAATGCCTGGCTATTTTTTTGTTGCAGTTGTCATTGTTGTTTAGCAGGCCCAGGCTGGGTTCGAACCTGCTAGCCTTGGTGTATATGGCTGGCACCCTAACGGGCACTGAGCCCCTATTATATATTCTTATAATAACATTTCTTTTATTTACTTAAATAAATTGGAATTTAAAATCCAGTGTATCCCTAATCCTTTCAACAGTACCTCCTCCTAGCAGGGTGGCCAACCTTTTTCTTTCCTGCCACACATTTGGAACACTGATGAGCAAAGAAAAGGTCTGTGCACATTTCTTGAGAGACCTGAAACAACAGATAAGCAAAAAAAGTCCTCCCAAAATCTGCAAGCTGGTGGGATGGCCCTGTGACAAGGTTTTCTTCAAAAGTGGTGAAATAAACACAGGCCCAACAGCCTGACAATTCAGTTGCATGCTGTTCAGAATTCCTTTCCCGTGTTACTTATAAAACACAGCTCCTCAGTATACAAAATGATTAAATGCACAAAGTAGTTTATAATTCTCACAGAAGACAAGATTTATCTTTGAGGATCAGTAATTTGTTCTTTATATAAAATGATTTTTTTTTAAGAATTATACAATTAGCCAAAGAAATGTCTACAACTGCTCTTTTCCTTTTTTGAAGCAATATGATGTTTAATTTTGTACTAAATGCTATATTTTCTCCATTCTTGATGTAGAACTGTTTAATAATAGATTTCTGAGGGTGTGGGGGTGGATGGGAGGAGAAATGCTATCACATTAAATGTGCATATCTATTATAAGACACAGAAATTCTACATTTTAAAGGGTTTATGTTAAAGCTCTCTCAATCCAAGGCTGTGCTTCCTGCCTTAGGCAACACAAAGGTACTTTAAGAGTAGTTTAGAGCTGTCCTTTAATGGATAGGCTTTTTTATGTCCAATTTTTATTTATAAGTTGGGGAGTGGTTTATTTGCAGTTACCATAGACATTGCATGCTGAAAAGATGCACGTAAGAGTAAATGTAGATAAGAAAAAATATTTTCCTAGACTTCATTCACAATAGTCATAGAAGTTTTAGTGCTTGAATGATAGTTGGGTTCAGGAAGAGATAAAAGAGGAAATTGTTAATTTCCTCAAACATAACAACAATGAAGACACAAGTTACCAAACCTGTGGGATCCAGCAAAAACAGTCCTGAGAGGAAATTTATTGCACCAGATGCCTACATTAAAAAAAGAAGAAAGAGAGGACATCAACATACTCACAAAACATCTTATGGAAATGAAAAAGAAGAACAATTTAACTCTAAACTTAGGAGAGGACAAGAAATAATCAAAATTAAATCAGAGATTACTGAAATTGAAAACAATCATTCATAAAATTAATGAAACAAAAACTTGGTTCTTTGAAAAAATAAATAAAATAGATAAGCCTTTGGCCAGACTAACTAGAAACAGAAAGGTAAAGTCTCAAGTAAGCTCAATCAGAAATGATAAAGGGGAAATAGCAACAGATTCCAAAGAAATACAAGAGATTATTTCTGAATACTACAAGAAACTCTATGCCCAGAAATTTGATAATGTGTAGGAAATGGATCAATACTTGGAATCATACTATCTCCCAAGACTTAAGAAAATAATATATCTCTTGAACAGACCAATTTCAAGCACTGAGATTGAAGAAACAATAAAAAATCTCCCAACCAAAAAATGCACTGGTCCAGATGGCTTCACACCAGAATTCTATTAAACCTTCAAATAAGAGCTTATATCCAAAAAATTGAGAAAGAAGGAATCTTCCTCAACATGTTCTATGAAGCAAACATCAGATTTCTGGTTCCATACAAAACAAAGAATTGTTACCAAACCAAGAAAAGACCCAACTAAAAAGGAAAACGTCACACCAATTTCACTAATGAATATAGATGCAAAAATTCTCAATAAAATCCTAGCCAAGAGATTACAGCTTCTCATTTTTAAAAAAGTTCTACATCATGATTAAATAGGTTTCATCCCAGGGTACAAGGCTGGTTTAACATATACAAGTCCATAAATGTAATTTACCATGTCAACAGAAGCAAAAGCAACGACCATATGATCTTCTCAATAGATGCAGAAAAAGCATTTGATAAAATTCAACATCTTTTTCTAATCGGAACTCTGAAGAATATAGACATAGGTGGCACATTTCTTAAACTGATAGAAGCCGTGTACAACAAACCCACAGCTAATATTAACACTGAATGAAGTAAAACTGAAAGCTTTTCTACTCAGACTAGAACTACACAAGGTTATCCTCTATTGCCACTACTATTTAACATAATGCTGGAAGTTCTAGCCAATACAGTCAGGTAAGAAAAGGTAATAAAGGGCATCCAAATGGGGGCAAAGGAGGTCAAACTCTCCCTCTTTGCTGACGATATGATCTCATACTTAGAGAACCCCAGAGACCCAACCACAAGACTCCTGGATGAAAAAATACACTAACATCTCAGGATATAAAATCAATGTCCACAAATCAGTAGCCTTTGTATATGCCAATAATAGCCAAGATGAGAAACTAATCAAGGACACAACTCCCTTCACAGTAGCTTCAAAGAAAATGAAATATCTAGGAATATACCTAACAAAAGAGGTGAAGGATCTGTATAAGGAAAATTACGAAACCCTAAGAAAAGAAATAGCAGAAGATATTAACAAATGGGAGAACATATCATGTTCATGGCTGGGAAAAATTGTCAAAATGTCTATACTTCTCAAAGCAATCTACAGATTTGATGCAATCCTCATTAAAATACCAACATCATACTTTCAAGATTTGGGAAAAATAATCCTTTGTTTTGTATGGAACCAGAAAAAACTTTGTATAGCCAAGGCAATTCTTCGTAATAAAAACAAAGCTGGGGGCATCAGCCTACCAGACTTCAGGCTGTACTACAAGGCCATAGTGATCAAAACGGCATGATATTGGCACAAAAAATAGAGATATAGACATCTGGAACTGAATAGAAAACCATGAGATGAAACTAATATTGTACAGCCACCTGATCTTTGATAAACCAAACAAACAAGAACATACATTGGGGGAAAGAATCCCTATTCAACAAATGGTGCTGAGAGAACTGGATGACATGTAAAAGACTGAAACTGGACTTGCACTTTTCTCCACTCACTAAAATTGATTCAAGATGGATAAAATATCTAAATCTAAGGCATGAAACAATAAATATCCTTGAAGAAAGTGGGGGAAAAACACTTGAAGCTACCGGTTTGGGGAAAAGACATTATGAAGAAGACTTCGGTGGCAATTGCAACAACAAAATTAAACAAATGGGACTTACTTAAACTGAAAAGCTTCTGTACAGCTAAGGAGACAACAATGAAAGCGAATAGACAACCATCAGAATGGGAAAAGATACTTGCATATTATGAATTGGACAAGAGCTTGATAACTACGATTTATTTATTTATTATTATTATTATTATTTTTTTGAGACAGAGCCTCAATCTGTCACCCTGGGTAGAGTGCCCTGGCATCACAGCTCACAGCAACCTCCAACTCCTGGGCTCAAGCGAGTCTCCTGCCTCCACCTCCCAAGTAGCTGGGACTATAGATGCCTGCCACAATGCCTGGCTATTTTTTGGTTGCAGCCATCATTGTTGTTTGGCAGGCCCAGGCTGGATTTGAACCCACCAGCTCAGGTGTATGTGGCTGGCGCCTTAGCTGCTTGAGCCACAGGCGCCGAGCCAGATAACTAGGATTTATGGTGAACTCAAATTAAGCAACATAAAAAGAGCCAACACCCCTTATATCAATGGGCAAGAGATATGAACAGAACCTTCTCTAAAGAAGACAAATGGCTAACAAACATATGAAAAAATGCTCATTGCCTCTAATTATCAGAGAAATGCAAATCAAAACTACCCTGATATCACTTAACCCCAGTGAGAATGGCCCACATCACAAAGTCTCAAAGCTGTAGATGCTGGCATGGATATGGAGAGAAGGGAACACTTTTACACTGCTGGTGGGACTAATACAACCTTTTTGGAAGGAAGTATGGAGAATCCTCAAGGAACTCAAATTAGACCTCCCATTTGATCCTGCAATCCCCTTACTGGGCATCTACTCAGAAGAAAAAAAAAATCATTTTATCATAAGGACATTTGCACCAGACTGTTTATTGCTGCTCAATTTATAATTGCCAAATTGTGGAAACAACCTAAATGCTCACCAATCTGGAAGGGATTAGCAAACTGTGGTATATGTATAACATGGAGTAACATTCAGCTATAAAAATGATGTTGACTTTACATCATTTGTATTAACCTGGATGGAGTTGAAACCCATTCTTCTTAGTAAAGCAACACAAGAATGGAGAAGCAAGAATCTAAAGTAATCAATGCTGATATGAGGATGATGCTAGTACATGGTGTGGGGTGGGGGAATAGGGGAGCAGAGAGCAGGAAGGAGAGAGGAGGTGGGGGGTCACAGTGTGTGACACACCTCTTGGGGGCAGGACACAATTATAAGAGGAACTTTACTTAACAAATGCAAGCCGTATAACCTGGTTCTTTGTACCCTTAATGAATCCCCAATGATTAAAAAAAAAAGTTTTAGTCTGAATTTAAGTTTTAGTCCCTATTTGATATTTAAAATTTAACTTTTAGAAAAGCAATCCTATAGTCCAAGGTAAACGCAGTTAGGACACCTGGGAGCACCTGAGGTCCCTGGTCTGTCATGGCTGCTCACATCTCTGTGCTACGTACGAGTCTTGCCTAAGAATGGACTCCTTGGTTCCTGCTCCTGGCTAATTTTCATTGTAATTCAAGTCTCGTTCCTGTTCTAGTATTTGAATGTGGTTCAGCACAATAACAACAATAATTCACGTGTACCATGTTTTTATCTTACCAAGCTTTCTCAGGCATGTAGCCCATCATTTCCCAGTGCAATTCCATGAGGCAGATACTAGTATTCCTGTTTTACGAATTGGAAAACTCAAAGGCAGGTTGGCTAGGTGACCGTGACTCACCCAGAATAGACTCAAATCTTTTCAATTCTGGGCTTTCTCCACTGCATCACACTTCACTGGGGCTGATTGGAATAGTTTTGAAAAACTGGATAGGGAACTCACCCTCCCAATTTATAACTGGTGTATTTTTTACTTCAAAGAGTCAAGAGGTTCCAGCAATAGAACTGCAAACATTTATTTTTTGAAGACCTCGAAATGTATAAAATCTAGAGAGTTGGCACATCTTAAATTTGACATAGTTTATTCTTTTTTAATATAAAGGGCATAATATAAATTTAGATATTTGCTCTGAAAGAAGAACACTTATGTATGAGGAATGAGATATGTAAAAACAGTACCCAGGATAAGCCCCTGGCAAAGACTCTGTGATATGCAGAAATAGGGATTGGTTTCAAGTCCCTATAGGATAATTTTAGCTTAATAGCATATAAAAAGAGGCTAAACAATTAAAATAGAAACTGGTCACAGAGATACATATTACATCTGAGAAATGTAACACAAACCATCTGAGATCCTAAGACAGAGTAGGAGTATAAAGCCAAGAGCTGGAGGAAGGCACTCATTGTGCTAAGGATCCATGCTGTGATGGTATCAATGTTACAGCAGCAGCAGCACAATGATTAAAGACATCTTTCATCGGTTTCAGGAAGCTGAAGAACCCTTCTTCCAGTGAACAAAAAACATAACTGCAGGTTGATATTTTCCATCCTAATTTTTGTCAATGGCTGCCCCATTAAATTTTTACGGTATGATGCAAGGAAATGAATAAAACTGCAAGAGTATTCAAGTGAAAATGCCTGACTCTTAGCAAGTTTGGTGGATAAATTGTGGCCTTCTGGGCAGGGCCTGTGCCCTGTTCCTCCTGACAGCCCAGTCTGTAGCCTGCCCCAGCCACAGGAGGTGTCTAGGAAATACTCCTTCTAGTGAACATGCCAGTAACTCCAGCACTCCCCATCCCACCCACTTGCATTTCTACTCCCAAAGAGAGTGACCACTAGTTCTGGCCGCTGGCAGGGTAGGCAGGGATGTCAGCTAGGTCACGGTGAAGTGAAAGGACACCCTGTTCTTCTGAGCAGCTCCCCCTTTCCAGGCCATCCCAGGAGATTTAGTGCCTGCCACACACGGTGCAGTCAGCTAGTGCCTCTTCTCTGTCAGAGCCTGTCTGTGGGAGCAGGTCATCAAGCCACTGCTGTTCCATCTGCCTTAACAACCAGCATCACCATAGTTATGTCATACAGCTCTGAGTTATACAGAAAACACATATTAGTAACCTGTGGTCAGAAACTTAATAATGAGAATTGTAGGTGCACTGATAAATGATCAGGAAGGTGTAGCTTTGGTCTATGAGTGAGGGGGCTCCATGGTGACTGCTGCTTGGTGCCCCTGCCTTCCATTTCTCAGGACTGCAAGGCCAGTTCTCCACCCTGCAGAGCACTTCTCTCTACTGCAGGAACACCTGTCCCTGGATGAGGGTGAGCTGAACCCCTGCTGCCTCCAGTTCTTTCAAAAGCCTCCAGCTGCTCCTACTGAAACATACCTCCCAACCCAGGATCATTCTGGAGTAAGGGGACTTCTATTCTCTATTCAAATTTTCATAAATGAACCCACTGCATTTATCAAATAACACCTTTGTCATAAACGTACTGGTTCTCAGAGCCATGTGGCCTTTCAGAGGTCATACGGCCTGGCATTCATTTTTATGGAGCTTAAGCTAAAGCCCCAGATACTGAATGACATTTCCTAAGGTTTCATCTTTAATACGCAGGTGAGGGAGAAGCCGTGACTCCCCACAGCATTTCTCTGAAGCATCACACGGCCCTGCAGATGTGGCTCCTGCTCAGAAGGAGAAACCAGGACCACTCACTCAGTCTGCAGTTGGCACTGTTTTTGAACAAATAACTAAAAAATACAGAAGTAAAGGGCACTTAACCTAGACACACAAGTAACCTTGTCTATAGAACCAGGAATGGGTCACCAAGGGCCATAACCAGTGGAGAAAGAAGAAAACCTTCCCAGCTCTTCAGACAGGGGCTGGGACAGTGGTCACTCCACCCCATCAGCCACTACTCACCCCAATGTGTGAGGGGTGGGCCTCTGATTCCTTCTATGAACAGCACAGAAACCTGAAGGGAGGAGCTAGCTGTGCCACAGAGTCTTCAGCACAAAGCTGGACTTAGAGGCTCAGTCTGAGCCCATCACCAACCACTTGTATGGCCTTCACCTCTGCACTGCAGTTTCTGCTCCACGGCTGGGCACATTCAGAGTCTCCTCCTGAGGTGTTCACAAGATGACGGGCACTCCCAGGCCTACAGCTTAGAATGTGCTATGGGGAGGGTGACATCCCCAACAGCCTTCCAAATACAGGCAGGCACCCATCTAGGTCACCTACTTGATTTTGGCCAAACATCTTGCCAAGAAGGACATGAAGAAAGGATCTTATATGACCCACATAAACTGAGGGTGGCAGGTTAGAACCCGGCCCCGGCCAAATTGCAACAAAAAATAGCTGGGCATTGTGGTGGGTGCCTGCAGTTCCAGCTACTCTGGAGGCTGAGGCAAGAGAATTGCCTAAGCCCAGGAGTTGGAGGTTGCTGTGAGCTGTGATGCCATAGCACTCTACTGAGGGAGATATAGTGAGACTCTGTCCCTAAAAAAAAAAACAAAAAAACCCCCAGAACTATATTTATAAATGAAAATTTCTGTGCCTGTGGGCAAGGCATGAGGCCTGGAACCAAGCCTGCACAGCCACCTTCCAGCTTCACATTCAGGAAGTGTGTCCACTGGATACCAACACCCCCCAGTATACAGGGCTCTTCGTAGGTCCCCCAGAACTGCTCATTAAGAGCTGGCAGGCAAGCACAGTGGCTCACAGCCACAATCCCAGGACTTTATTTATTTATTTTTTGAGACAGAGTCTCAAGCCATTGCCTTGGGTAGAGTGCTGTGGTGTCATAGCTCATAGCAACCTCAAACTCTTGGACTTAAGAGATTCTCTTGCCTCAACCTTCTGAGTAGCTGGGACTAAAAGCACCTGCCACCATGCCCGGTGAATTTTAGAGATGAGGTCTTGCTCTGGCTCAGGCTGGTCTCAAATTTGTCTGAGTCCAGGCAATCCACATACCTTGGCCTCCCAAGTTCTGGGATTATAGGCATGAGCCACCGTGCCTGGCCAATCCCAGCACTTTAGGATGCTGACATGGGAGGATGTCTGGAGGCCAGGATGCTTCTAGACCAGCCCGGGCATATAACAAGACCTCATCTCTACAAAAAGTACAACAAATTAGCTGGGTTGGCGGTGGGCATTTATAGTCCTGGATAGTGGGAGGCTGAGGCAGGAGGATCACAAATGCCCAGGAGCTTGAGGTTATAGTGAGCTGTGATCAGAACCTGCACTCTAGCCTGGGTCACAGAGCAAGGCCCAGTCTCTAAAAGAAAAAAAAAGGGATAGGAAATGTCACAGGGTAATTCCTTTAAGGGAGAAGGTTCATCTTCAGTGAGTCAGGAATTAGAAAGAAGCTACTAGTTCATCACTGGTTAATGGAGATTCAGTAGGTACTCTGCACACACTGTCCTCAGTGACAGCCTCTGGGCCTCTGCCTCAGGAAAAGTAGCCTTCAGATGGGGTTGAAAGAGGGCCCTGCTGGTGAGCCCTGCCCCCACCGACAGAGGGCGCATGTACAGACAGCAGCAGGCTGCACTCATGGACAGTTCCTTCTCTAAGACACAGAAGTAAATCTGTGATATCAAAATGAGGGTTGGCAACGTGACTAGACCAAGGATGTGGCTGACCCAGGATAACTCAGGAAGTAACATGGACGAGTGAAGGCCACGTAACAGCATGTGGGGCAGGCTCTAGGGCAGGCTGCCTGGGCTCCAGTTCTGAACCATGTACTGTCCAGCTCTATGACCCCGGGCAACTCAATGGCCTTCTCTAGCCTCCTGCTTTCTCACTTAAGAAATGAAGACAACCATGTTCCTATGCACAGGACTGTGGCATGAAGGGTAGCTCATGGCATGAAGTGCTGTTTGGTGCACTGGTCACCATTTTCCTTGGTGACCAAGGCAATGAACAATATGACCAAAAGGTGAAAACTAAGGAGCAGACAGTGTTTTTAGATAGGCTCTTATGCATTTTAAAAATCCCAATTTGGCTTTTCTTTATATTCCCATCAAAACTATTTGATTTATTCCAGAGTAAAGTATTTTCTGTAGACTATCCCACTTTTAGACTCTTCCCATGTAACATCATGCCTTGAAAGCCACAGATGGTGGAGAGAGTCTCCTGCAGACACCGCAGCCTGCCCTTTATGCAGAGCCAGGCCTGTGCTGGTCCACACCAGAATGGACTGCTGTCTGTGCCTGACCCCTGACTGCCACACAGTGGAGGTGTCTGCCCAAGCCCTGTGCAGACTCCACAGTGGCCTGCACAGCTTCCTCAGGACGCTGCTGGTCACAGGAATTCAGCAAGGATACGATGGCAGCCCTGCCTCTCTGAGCAGGGGGGTTCTCATGTCCCTATGAGAGCTACCCTCTCCACACACTTCTGGCACACAGGCATGTTACAGCCAAACTACTAAATGAAATTTCCAAAGCTCCAGCATTTGGCAACAACTAAAAGAGCAGTGCACACACACTTATAAATAGCCTGTTAAAGGGTGACTGGGTTTTATCCATTGAATGTCTACAGTAGGTCAGATGTAGCTCCAAGCATTTTGGATGTATTATTATATCTAACTCTTTAAGCAACTTCATGTGCTAGGCACATGATTATTATCACCCCCATTTTATGGATAAGCAAACTGAGCATAGAGATTTTAATTAACTCACCCAAGGCTAAATAGAGGCAGAGGTAACGTGAGGTGAGCTACAAAGTCTGCAGTTAACTATATTGATGAGGAACCTTTATTCTAGCCACAAAATTACTTAGATACGATTGTTTTATACACAGTAGAACTTCTATAGCTGACCACCTCCCTACACTGACCACTTCCTTAAGTTGAGCTGACTTTCACAGACTGGACATGCAGCACGTGTTCCTTCTGGTGACCACCTCCATGTGGTCACCAGTTTGTTATAGTCCCTTGTGCAGTCAACTTTCAGAGGGTCTACTGTAATGCTATGTGTAAAACTATTTCAAGATTTTTGGTAGTATTTTGTTTCTTTTTTCTAAGAAAAGTACCTCAAGAAACACTAGCAAGCCACTGAGTACTGTCTCAGAGACTGGCACCAACCAGCCTATTTACCTGCCCAACACGGCCCAGGACTCCTTCCAGGGTGATTGCACACAAAGCCCCATAATGGACGGTGCTACTTTCCAGCGGCTCTGCCTGCTGGTCAGTGACCACCTCACTGCTCATCAGGTGTGGAATGGGCAGGATGCATAGGCCCTGGGGAGGGCTCACCTGTGGGGACCCCTGGCTTTGGGAGAATTTTCCACCTCTCCCCTCACAGGTTGGGAAGACTCCAAAGAGGGACAACAGCAGGAAGAGAGGAATGAGGCGAATGCTCCTGCCCAGGGCAAAGCACAGGTAGGTGCACAGCACAGATCTGAGCATGGCAGGGAGGGCCACTCCTCTTGGGTGGTGCTGGCAACAGTTTCCTCACAGAGCACCTGGCACTGCTGACATAGGCAGCCTTCTAGGGACAAAGCGTGTAAGGCACTGCAACAAGAGACTGAGGGGCGACTGCAAGTGAGAGGGCTGACCCCTGTAAAACTGCCATGTGATAGCTCAAAACTAGCCAAATATTGGCAATTTCTCATAGTTTAGCCTAACAGAGGATGGCACTCCTCAGCTGATGCAGATCTGTGACCTACATGAACGGAAATGATGAGAGAATCAGGAGATGTGTTCTACTCCTGACCTGGCCTCCAGGTCAGCACACCTTGGTGGCCCCAGACAAATCACTCCAACTTGTGTCGCCATCCCTGCTCAGACACAGGTAAGTCCACTTCTAGATGAAGGAGAAGCCACTGTGAGAGTGCAGATGGGGGGCATGGCCAGATGCGGGGGAGAGGCAGGTCTGTGCAGCTGGCACAGGACAGTGCAGGACACTGATGGCACAAAGAGAGCATGGAAGGAGGAAACTGCAAAGACACAGTCTCCTGAATTTCTTGGTAAAGAGAACCACAAAATAAACACAAGTAGTTTCACATTTACCTTCACTAAAATCAACTTGGACAATATAAAGCAATCTTCTGATTGAAGCCCATACATTTCCTAAATTTTTTGTGACTTTTCTATTATTGTACTGGTATTTTTACTTTTACTACAATATTCACACTGCATTCAGACGGTGAAGTTTCAGACTGCAGTAAGTGTAAAGTTCTCCAGTTGAATTACCTCCACATTACTCTAAGAATATCTCTCCATAATCCTCCTATAGGATTCTAGACTCTCCCTTAAAACCTTCCCTATGATGGAGGGGACTTCTGAGAAGGAACTCCTTTTCTGCACCCCAATTTGCATGTGGTGCTGTGTTGGCTGTACCATGCTCCCCACCACCCCGACCTACTGGCTGTGCTTACCTATTCTTCAAAGACAAGACCGATACTTGCCTTCCCTGGACAACAAGACTGACAGTCCCACAGAGTAACTCCCCTTCCCCTCACTGGCATCACAAAGTATCCTAATTATTTAGTTAGACTCTATATGCCCTGATGGAGCTCCTTTTGGAAACATGCAGTTCAGCTTGGTATTTCCAATGCTGAATGAAGCTCCTGACACATCTTAGGTAATCATTTTTAAAAAACTAAATGGAATGCCTGTTCAGATAAGGCTGATAATGGTTAATTTAAAATACATTAACTTCCAGAAAGTTAAAAAAAATCACATGAAGATATGATATGCTACTTATTAATTATAACATTTTACCCAAAGAAATAAGAAATACTAATGTTAATCTTTATCAGTTTAATTCTTTCAAGCAGTTAAAGATGTTAGCTGGTAACATATTAATTTCTTTGGTGGCTGATTACACAGTTCAATAAAAGCCAATTAATATACAAAAGTTTAAGAACTATTTAAAAAACTCTTAAATTCTTATATTAACTGCCATGTGAGTAGTATATTTAACTTATGTTAGTTTTGAAACTAGGGCCTCATGAAGCTTATATAAACTCACACAACTCTTGACTAAAAAAACTTTTTCTAGTGTGGCAGTCAGTATGTTAAAATTGGATATTTTAAATGATCACTTAAATTATCATCATTTCATATGTAAAGCATTAGAACATTTAAATAATGTTAAAAATTTAAAGATCATTTAAAGAAGAGAGGTTTGAAAGAAGATAGGAACTTCCCAATAATTTCTCTAATCAAGTGACTTGTAGTATTCTTATAAAAGGTACTCTTTTTTTTTTTTTTTTTAAATTGAGATAGAGTCTCACTTTGTCGCTCTCAGTAGAATGCCATGCCTTCCTAGTAGCTGGGACTATAGGCATCTGCCACAACGCCTGGCTATTTTTTGTTGTTGTTGTTTTAGCAGGCTTGGGCTGGGTTTGAACCCACCTGTCCTGGTACATGTAGCTAGTGCCCTAACCGCTGAGCTATGGGCACCCAGCCATAAAAGGTACTATTCAGGGTAAGAATATACTCCTGTGGATTAAAAAAAATGCAACCTAATAAAAATTCCATAAAATCTTTTAACATTTTTTTTGATAAAAATAAAAAGTCAAATAACTGTCACTTTTCTAGCAATATGCTAGTTCAAAATTACTCATTTGATTAAGACTGCACAAACAGTTCTAGAAGCAGCCAAGAAAACCGTGTGGTAAAATTCAATGTCTTCATCATGATGGTGGCAGTAGGAAAGAAAATTTAAAAAATGTTTTCCTGTTTTTCAGAGATGGTTCTAAAGGTTTTTGCTATGAAAAGATGATCTTTCATTTGTTTTAGAATTTTTTTTTTTTGAGACAGAGCCTCAAGCTGTCCCCCTGGGTAGAGTACCGTGGCATCATAGCTCACAGCAACCTCCAACTCCTGGGCTCAAGCGAGTCTCCTGCCACAGCCTCCCAAGTAGCTGGAACCACAGGAGCCCACCACAATGCCTGGCTATTTTTTGGTTGCAGCCATCATTGTTTGGCGGCCCGGCCTGGATTCAAACCCGCCACCTCAGGTATATGTGGCTGGTGCCTTAGCCACTTGAGTCATAGGCGCCAAGCCTATTTTAGATATTTTTGAAAAGCATTACTTTTTAAAATGACATTCATAATTCAGCTCCTGTTTTGAGCAGGATCCAGTCTCACACGTGCACGTGTGCTGCATGTGTCTGCTTTCTGTGTGGGGGTCAATGGCAGGATAAGGAAGAGTATGGTAAAGTTCATTATACCTCCCCTTGAAATGAGAAAGTTCAAATGGAAATGAATGGAGCAACTAATATTTACCTCTTTTACCACAAACTTAGGTGCTTTGTAAAATAGAAAAATATACTTATTTTCATTACAATTAGCCTGAACATATTTTTCATGAACATTTCATTAAACACTAAGTAATTATGTGTGGGGGGCATAAATTAACTGTTACAACTGTGATGCACTATTCTTTTTTTTTTTTTTTGAGACAGAGTTTAGTTTGTCACCCTCAGTAGAGTGCTATAGTGTCACAGCTCACAGCAACCTCCAACTCCTGGGCTTAGGTGATTCTCTTGCCTCAGCCTCCCAAGTAGCTGGGATTATAGGCACCTGCCACAATGCTTGGCTATTTTTTGTTGCAGTTTGGCTGAGGATGGGTTTTAACCTGCCACCCTTGGTATATGGGGCTGGCGCCCTACTGACTGAGCCACAGGTGCCACCCTGTGATGCACTATTTAAGCTAAAAGATAGCATTTCCATTTTTTTGAATGCTATAAAGAGTCTGTGCTGAGGGCTCTTCCTGCATTCTGGCTTATGCATATCATCCCCTACAGACCTGAAGCTGCTATGCTGAGTGGTCTTGATTTTGTGATGGGGACATAGGTTCCTGACCAGACTCTGCTGATGACAATCTTACTTACCTAGAAGGTCTCAGTGCCCCAGGTCCTTCCAGGAAGGCTTTGGTCTGATCAGTAAAGTCCTTATTTGTCTTCTCTGAATGGCTACAGAATATCTAGTCTATACCACAGGAGTCAGCATTAAATCTCATGATGCTTTATTATTCATTAATGTTATGTTGCATATTAGATACAACTTCTTCACTAAGTTAAATTTCTTGAAGCCAGAGGTCCTAACTTATGCTTTCTTATTTTGGCCATAGTCCTGCTGCAGTGCTGAGTGCACACAGACAGCTGGCCTCAGTGGACAGTCACAGAGCACCACCATGTGCCAAACGCCACAGCAGGCCAGGAGGGGAAGGCTGCCTCAGCCTTCTGAGTAGCTGGAACCATGGGCGGCCACCACCATACCTGGCTAATTTTTCTATTTTGATTTCAGTAGAGATGGGGTCTTGCTCTGGCTCTGGTTGGTCTTGAACTTCTGAGCTCAAGCAATTTGCCTTTCTTGGTCTCCCAGAGTGCTGGGATTCCAGGTGTGAACCAGCCCTGCCAGCTGGGTTTTGAAGGTAGTAAGAGACAGACCTGGGGGAGGGAGCAGTAAGTGTGCTGCTGTGCAGAGAGGCACTCAGGGCACGTGGCAGGGAAGCCAGGTATTTCCTCTCAGGCAGAAATTTCAAACTACGCCTGTGAAATAGAAATAGGTATGGGTATAGGTATGGGAGGGACAGAGCGTCTTAAGGTCAAAGAGGAAGATGACAGGACAGGCACAGATTGAACAGGAGAGAGATGACACATAGCATGGACCTAAAAGGTTGACAGTCCTCAGAAGACTCAATGCCATGACAGGCTGTCAGCCATGCTGAATTCAGTGAGGCCAGGTATCCTCCAATCCCCTGCAGTGATTAATGGTATGATTTGTGATCTCTTTCAGAGTGAGGAATTCTGCATGTTTCATGCTTCAAATCATGGATATTCGATGGATGTTTAAGGAAATCACTCTGTATTTTCATAGTCAAGTGCTCTGGCATTTTGACTTAGCATCAGAACAGTTTCCATCCACTTTATTCTAATGCTAAAATTTACTTGGTAGATTTACAGGCTAGATATTTTCCATACTACTATGATTAACCGCAATTACATTTTACAACAGGCTCTCTTGGCTTATTAAGGACCCTTAAAGTTAACCCTCTGTTGGCTGAGATGCCACACCAGAGCTTCCGGGGTCAGGAGGTTGTTGGGCAGTAAGGAAAGGCCCCTCCCTGCTCTTTGACATCTTCTGGTTTTATACCATTCACAAATATTTCCCACTCAATCAGATACAGACACAAAAAAAGCAATCGCTTTGTGCAGTGAGACTGTTATACACACATTTGGATTCAATCTATGCCATTAAAATGACAGAATAAAAAATTATCTAATTATTCCAAGAGGTAAAAAGACCCTGTACCTTCATGACATTCTCATGGCAAAATAAAATAATAAAAAAGTCCGTGTTTTCAAGCAACCTTCTGGGGAACGCTACTCAGCCTCTTAAAACCCAGTGTACTTTTCTCACAAACTGCACACTGACTCATTTAAATCTTAATTTGGCATAAAGAATAGTCTCCCCACCCCATTCCTTCTACCAAGTCCCAAGAGAAAACTGAAAAGTTCAAAATATTTTCTCTCTATTATATAAAACTAGCATTAATAAGGACAAAATGCTCTAATGTAAGGGATTTTTAATGGCATATTCTTCTGAAAAGAGCAAGTGTCCTTAGAAATGAACTCCTTTTGAACCAACATCTAAACTGGGGGTGAAATTTGAAAACAAGATCTTTTTTGTTCAATCTCACACTTTTAACAGATTTGAAGTTTCAAGTTATTAAAAAATATGAGTACATATACACAACGGAATCCTTTCCAGCCATAAGAAAGGACGGAATCCTGTCTTTTGCAACAACATGGGTGGCAGTAGAGGACACTATGTTTAAATGCAGCAAGCCAAGCTTGGAAAGGCAGATGCTGCTCCCCCACACCTGGGGGCGGAGAGCAGGAGGGTGGGAGGGCAGTGGGGGAAGGAAGGGCTGTGAAGGAGTAAGACCTGGGTTCAGCAGGGTGACTGTGTTAACAATGACAGATTGTGTATTTCAAGAGAACTAGAGGAGTGAAAGTGGATGCTCCTCACACAGAAAGATGATAAACGTCTGAGGGATAGAATTGCCAATTACCCCAACACATTACACGTGCCCCATAAATGTGTCAAACTACCATGTATCTATAGAAACTTAAAAAAAATTTGCCTTAGTTACTTTGTGACCTTAAATTCATCTTGAACAAGGAAAACACCTTAGCTGACAATTGCTGTGTGGTGCCAGCCCTGACTTCTGGGTGGTCCAAATACACTTCCAGGGTTGAGAGCATGGAGTGGGCACACTTTTTATGATGTGAACAGCAGCAGCAGCACTATCCCTATTTAGTTTTATTTTCATTATAGTGTTTACAAACAGTCAAAAGAACAGAGCATCAGCTTTCCCCCTTACAAGTATATTGTTCAAATTTACTTGTATACTAAAACTAGAGTGTAAAAGTTTTGGTAGGAACAGGATCAGGATACCTGCACAGTTTCAAAGGACATTCCTAGAATTTATATTACCAAGGGTAAAAAAGTACTCTCCAGAAGCAGACCCTGCCTTTACTGAATGACCAGAGCCTGCAACACAGATGCCCTAAGAAGGCCCTAGGGTCACTTCTGTGCTCAGGTTGCCAAAGCACGACCCTCACAGGAGCTCCCAGTGAGAGTGCTCTTAGGATAGAGGTCAGGTGTGGTCCCACCATCAAATAAAAAATAACAAAAAAAGATAAAAAAATAAAAAATAAAAAAAAGAATAAAGGTCAGGCCAAGATCATGAAAGAAAAGGGTTTCTGAGCAAGTGTTCTAGTGCAGAGGAGAAATGAAATTACGTGCAGTACTTGATCTTGGATTGGGTTACTGACCAGAGTTGCCGATATCATGATCATTATTAACCCCTGTTATCTTACTATATTATTATTGGGACTCCGTAAAATTTGAATAAGGTTGTTGATAAAATAGTATTCAATTTGTATTAACATCAAATCTATTTTTGATACAAGGTCATACAAGAAGATGTCCTTGTTCTAAGGAAATACACACTGGAACATTCAGAGGCAAAGGAGATCGAGTTCTATACACAACTCTCAAACGGCTGGTGAGACCGGGTGCTGGTGCAGAGAGAGTGAGAAGGTGTGTGGCCAGGCATCAGCTGTTGGTGGATCTGGGTGAAGGACACAGGCAGTTTTTATACTACTTTTGCATTTTTTTTTTTTTTTTAGGTAAGTTGACAATTGTTTCAAAATAAAAGTTATCATTTTGTAGAAACACCCCTTATTACAAAAATATCTTTTTTTAAGTCCTGATCTGGTTAACGTATCTGAAATATTTTACTATATTGGTAAGAATTTCTTTTATTATAGCAGATGTACAAAACAATAATCATTCTCAGTGACTAATATTAATATTAATCTGATGTAACTTCTGAGAGAAGCCACATGAGGCCTGGAAGATGGGTTCTGACAGAGGAAATACCTTTTGCCCAACAACGACGACGAAGCCCCCAGAGTGCCACCCCCAGCAGACACAGCGGTTTGGCCTCTTCATGAATTGAGGAGTGATCTTTCCAAGACAACTTTCATTTCTGTCAGTCCCCTGATGAAAACCTCAGGATGGGTTTCCTACACTTGAGGCACATACACCCTCCCTCATTGCCCTGCTCCTCAGCCACACCTGCTGGGGAGTCCTCTGCCGGCCCCAGCCTGACCAAGCATTTGGTGTGTGGGTCATAAAGGTGCCACCCCATCTCTAAGTGCCTGCCCTCTCCAAGCCTACCTGTCCTCTGAGCCCTTTCCATTCTAGGCGTTCCAGGGTGCTGCCAACCACTCCTGGACAAGACCTTAATGACATACCATGCAAAGACATCTTTCTATATTTAAGTTCCCATCCTCTCTAAACTTAGGTAAGTCTGAGTCCTTATCCATCTTGGTGGCCATGACATCTACGTTTGCTGACAGCTGCTAAAGTGAAGCAGCTGTGAGACCCTTCCCCCTCACGCCCTCCCCCACAGTGTGCAGGAAAAGTCCTGGAGACTGCAGCCTACAGATGGCTCTCTCCCTATAACCTTCACGGGAACACAGTCAGCCCAGACCTGCTTTGTCTTTCTTTGCCAACTGCCAGGTGCTCTGTGAGACAACCCAGGGGGACAGTCTGGGAAGACAACCTAGGGGGACAGCCTGGTGGAGACAACTGGGGGGGACAACCTAGGGGGGACAGTCCAGGGGGACAGTCTGGGGAGACAGCCTGGGGAGGACAACCTGGGGGGACAGTTTGGGGGTCATGATGAGGGGAAAATAGCCCTCAGATCTCCCAGGATGTCCCCCCCCTGAGGGGGACAACCTGGGGGTACTGCCTGGGGGGACATCCTGGGAGATCTGAGGGCTGCCACAAGCCTTCTCCAGCTTGGCCTCCCTTTCCTTGGCAGGGGCTGTCCAACTGGCCAGTCTCCAGGGCCCACAGCCTGCTCTCTACACACACCACTGCTTTCATCTCTAGGTGTGACCCCTGTCACACCCAGAGCCAATGTGGCAGTCCTGAATCTAAGACATGGGAGTTCACCCCTTCCAGTACACCTTACAAAAAAAAAAAGATGTGCAAATTAAAAAAAGAACATTAGCTCTTTTCCTCCTCTTCCCCCTCGCTCTTCTCTACTCTCTCTCTCTCTCTCTACTCTTCCCTACTCTCTCATTTCTCTCCCCTCTTTTCTCTCCTCCTTGGTGCTGCTCTGCAGCCTCCCTTCCCCCACCAATAAACACCTTTCGTACAAAAAAAAAAAAAAGAACATTATTGTTCATTTTATGAACAATATTTTCCTGGGACTTTAAAAAAAACATACTCGTAGGATATTTAAAATATTTATTTAAAAAATCCAAATGCTTACCACTTTCCTGAAGAGTTACCTTGGGGGTGTGGCCAGGACACATCCTTCCTTTCTACCACTAAACCATGCAAAGCAAAGGAGTGTTGGGGGTGAAGATGGGCTTGAAAGAATGAGAATGAAAGAAGCTTGTTGGAACTTACAGAAAAAGCAGGCAGAAACTACAGCCCCAGGGAGCAAGGTAGGACTCCAACAGGGATCAGGCAAACTGGGTCATTTCAGGTGGTCTGGGAGAAGCCATGGCAAAGCAGGCCAAAGAATCGGAATGGTGGGAGGGAGGCGGCAGAGGTAGACAATGAGGAGCCCACAGCCACAGTCTTAGCTCTGTGTGTTCGGGCGCTGAGGCCCACAGTCTAAGCAAGTCAGACTGAAATGAGGTAAAGAAAGAGAGGGAGGCTGAGCTCTGAGGGCTGCCGGTGAGCAGCAGGTAAGTAGGGTGATCTAAGCTGGTCGGCTTGGGTCCTTGGGAGCTTTCCCTGTCTTTGCTATGACAGACTAACGTCCAGGCTGTCCAACACCCAGGGCCTGATGGCCTGAGTCCCTCTGGGGTGGGTAGGTGAGCCTCCCAGGGACATCAGGTCTCCAAGTGGAACAGAAGGGACTGCTTATGCTAGCTTAAGGCAGGAGCATATGGGGTTGGTCAGGTGGGAATAGCTATGAGGTTTGGTTGGTCCCCACAGATCTGGACAGGAAAGACAGTTAGACCATCAGGATATCAAGGATAGATGCAAAGTGCCACCAGGGCATGGTGAGGGCTAACCTCAGTCCAGGCAGCCTTAGCTCTGCTCCCACTTTCTTGCACAGAGCAGGAGTCCTGGTGTACCTCCCAGGTACCAGCCACTGTTTCAGTAGTAACATAATCCTCACAACACCCATATGAAGTGGAGGGTGTGACTGTCTCTAGTTTATACTTGAGGAAAAACAGCAATAAAATAATTGGAAATACTGAAAATGTAAAGTATTTACATAATAATTGCTGCCAGGTCCTGGCAGCAATCTTTTTTTTTTTTTTTTTTTTTTATGAGACAGAGCCTCAAGCTGTCCCCCTGGATAGAGTGCCGTGGCATAGCTCACAGCAACCACCAACACCTGGGCTCAAGCGAGTCTCTTGCCCCCACCACCCAAGTTGCTGGGACCACAGGCGCCCACCACAATGCCTGGCTATTTTTTTTTTTTTTGGTTGCAGCCATCATTGTTGTTTGGCGGGCCCCGGCTGGATTCGAACCCGCCACCTTAGGTGTATGTGGCTGGCGCCTTAGCCACTTGAGCCACAGGCGCTGAGCCCCTGGCAGCAATCTTAACGCAGGTGGGCTGGCTCCATCATGTCCCTTCAAGATGTGGTTGCTGTCCTGTGAACAGATGCACAGGCCTGGGGGACATCTCCTAAGCTCCTCATAGGCCTCAGCACCCCCTGAATGCATAGAGGCAGCCCCAGGTCCAAAAGCCCTTCTCCCCTTGGCTCCCATTCAAGGAAGAACCAGCAAAGGGGCAGGGAGGCCCCAAGGGTGCTCCCTGCAGTAACTCTGGTAACTCCCATCCACATCTGAACATATCCAAGATGCTGCTTTTCCCCTTTAGGCCAGTTACAAAAATCTTTCAGCACTACAGTCTACCATGGAGAGCAGAGACCCAGTCTCTGTGCTCTCTATACCTGCTCAGGTGTTCCCTGCTCCTTCAAACACACACTTGACCTCACTAGCTCCAAAGGCAAAGAGGCCACAGCTGGGGAGCGGATTTAAACTCCCCTCTGAACCAACATGCTGCTGTATGCATGGGAAGTGCACTTTCTTTAACACTGCGTCACATTCTGGTCAGGCTCTCCTGACTTCTTGTGCCCACAATCCTTACTGATGTGGACACAAAGGACAAAAGAAGTGGTAGCACCTGGACCATGTGGGCAGCACACCTGTGAGGAACATGTGTTCCACGTGAGCTGTAGAAGGAGGCCTGGTCCTGCAGAGTGACCGCAGCCAGAATGCAGCCAGCCATGCTAGTTCTCAGCAGGGCTAGGGTGCCGGTGAAGCTCTGGCAGGAGTAGTCAGATGGTGCTGGGAACCCATAAGGGCCACAGCTTGGGCCAGCATGGAAGGAATCAGGCTGACCTGCTTCACAGTGGGGCATCAACTGGCCTGTATGGTGCACAAGGAAAACCACCAGCCTGGACAACACCCACTCAACAGGACTGGGGAAACCACCAGCCTGAACAACACGCGCTCCACACGACTGGGGAAACCACCAGCCTGAACAACATGCATTCCACAGGACTGGGGAAACTACCAGCCTGAACAACATGTACTCCACACGACTGGGGAAACTACCAGCCTGAACAACATGTACTCCACACGACTGGGGAAACTAACAGCCTGAACAACACGCGCTCCACAGGACTGGGGAAACCACCAGCCTGAACAACACGCGCTCCATACGACTGGGGAAACCACCAGCCTGAACAACACACATTCCACAGGACTGGGAAAACCACCGGCCCGAACAACATGCACTCCACATGACTGGGGAAACCACCAGCCTGAACAACACGCATTCCACAGGACTGGGGAAACCACCAGCTTGAACTGCATGCCCTCCACATGACTGGGGAAACCACCATCCTGAACAACACGCATTCCACAGGACTGGGAAAACCACCAGCCCGAACAACATGCACTCCACACGACTGGGGAAACCACCAGCCTGAACAACACGCGTTCCACACGACTGGGGAAACCACCAACCTGAACAACACGCATTCCACACGACTGGGGAAACCACCAGCCTGAACAACACGCGCTCCACACGACTGGGGAAACCACCAGCTTGAACTGCACACACTCCACGGGACTGGAGAAACCACCAGTTTGAACAACACGCATTCCACAGGACTGGGGAAACCACCAGCCTGAACAACACGCATTCCACATGACTGGGGAAACCACCAACCTGAACAACACGCGCTCCATACGACTGGGGAAACCACCAGCCTGAACTGCACACACTCCACACGACTGAGGAAACCACCAGCCTGAACTGCACACGCTCCACACGACTGAGGAAACCACCAGCCTGAACAACACGCATTCCACGGGACTGGGGAAACCACCAGCCTGAACAACATGCGCTCCACACGACTGGGGAAACCACCAGCTTGAACAACACGTATTCCACGGGACTGGGGAAACCACCAGCCTGAACAACACTCATTCCACACGACTGGGGAAACCACCAGCCTGAACAACACTCATTCCACAGGACTGGGGAAACCACCAGCCTGAACAGCACGCATTCCACAGGACTGGGGAAACCACCAGCCTGAACAACACGCATTCCACAGGACTGGGGAAACCACCAGCCTGAACAACACGCATTCCACGGGACTGGGAAAACCACCAACCTGAACAACACACGCTCCACACAACTGGGGAAACCACCAGCCTGAACTGCATGCCCTCCACAGGACTGGGGAAACCACCAGCCTGAACACCACACATTCCACAGGACTGGGGAAACCACCAGCCTGAACCACACGTGCTCCACATGACTATGGAAACCACCATTCTGAACAACACACGCTCCACGTGACAGGGGAAATGACTAGCTGAGACAACGCCCATGCTACATGGGACTAAGCATATGGGACGGCATGCTGCGACCATGTGGCCTCCTTAGGCAGGGAGCTTTCCCCTATATATGGACGCTCCTGTTCCTCAGAGCTGGCCTGCCTGACGGATTGTGGCCACCTGTCCAAAGTTATGTGTTGAGAATGTGGAGCTGAGGCCCACACAAGGCAGTCTGGCTCCGGGACCCTGGCTCAGGCTGCGGCAGCCATCCCACCAAGTGGTGACCACAGAGCACCGACCAACAGAGCAGAGTTTTCCATTTTTTGTTTAGCCTCATTTATCCTCTTCTTAAAAAATCTAGCAAAATGAATTCTAATAAAGTATCCACATTTGAAGAAGAAAAATTAAATAAATGAATAATTCAATTCAATTCAATAGCAATTTTGCCTGGTACTGTGATAAGGGTTGTTTCTTGGGGGGTAGGGAATAACCGTATCATTTTTCCTATTTCATAAATGATCAATATATCTATCTAGATTCATAATTGTCACTCAAGACTATTTTTCCATCATCCTCTGTGCTGGATATATATAGAATTTTGTTGCTAAGTGGTGACAAATAGCGGTATTTTTTTTTGTTTGTTTTTGTTTTTTTTTGCAGTTTTGGCTGAGGCTGGGTTTGAACCCACCACCTCTGGCATATGGGGCCGGCGCCCTACTCCTTTGAGCCACAGGCACTGCCCCGTTTGTTTGTCTTTTGAGATAGAGTCTCACTAAGTCACCCTTAGTAGAGTGATATGGTGTCACAGCTCACAGCAACCTCAAACTCTTGGGCTTAAGCTATTCTCTTGCCTCAGCCTCCCAAGTTACTGGGATTACAGGTGCCCACCACAACATCTGGCTATTTTTTTGTTGTAGTTGTCATTGTTGTTTATCAGGCCTGGGTTGGGTTAGAACCTGCCACCCTCGGTGTAGGTGGCTGGTGCCCTAACAGCTGAGCTACAGGGGCCGAGCCTAGTTTTTTTTTTTCTTTTGAGACAGAATCTCACTTTGTCACCCTCAGTAAAATGCTGTGGTGTCATATCTCACAGCAACTTCAAACTCTTGGGCTCATGATCCTCTATCTCAGCCTCCTGAGTAGCTGGGATTATAGGTGCCCGCCACAACATCCAGCTATTTTTTTTAGAGACGGTCTCACTCTGGCTCAGGTTGGTCTTGAACCTGTGAGGTGAGACAATTCACCTGCCTCGGCCTCCCAAAGTGATGGTATTACAGCCGTGAGCCACCGCACCCGGCCTTTGGTGACAATTAGTGAAGGAGTCTTGAGAGGTGTCAGGTCCAGAGCAGAGATGATCTTACGTTTTGGATATATTTATGAGAAAAAATCCATAACCAGGCAGCTGTTGATTCATTATTTGTACCTAATAACAGCACTTTCCCTTGATCTTATGGTTTGTATTTTGCAAAATACTTTTGCATTTAGTTCATTTGCAATTAAAATTTAACATATTATGTCAGTCTTGTCTCCCAAAATTTCACTTTACTCAGCTGCAAATATCCTGTCAGTTTGCTGTGAGGACAACTGGATTTTTTTGGTTTTGTTTTTCTGCTTCTCACACTGGTATAAAATGCCCCTTGACACTTCTGGCTTTTATGACTTGGGGTCAAGGTCACAAGAACCTTCTCACCTGTTCATCATAACCAGGGATAGTACAACTCACAGTACAACAGCAGAGGTCAGTTTATGGATATTGCGAAAGTAATTAGATGAGCTTTCCCACAAAAGTTGCTAATTTGCATTAACAATTTGTTTTAAAAGGTTTGTGAGCAAACCTGCCCCCATCCCCGTCACCAAATCTGAACTCACCTGCATCTGTATGTGCTGTCTGCCAAGTGGGGAGGTGGACTTGGCCCTTGTGCCAGAACTGATCCTGCCCTCTTACCACTCAGGGATTGGGCTCCTGCCTCTTTCTTCAGTATTGTCATTTTTTCCCAGCTTTACCAAATAATTCAGGTCCTTTATGTCCCAAAGGCTTTTGTCTCTTCTACCTTAAAAGAAACCCTCTTTTGACCTCACCTGCCTTCTGGGCTTCCTTTTATAGCAAGACCTCTAGGAGCCCACCCTAGCTGTTGCCTCCAATTCTCAACTGGGTCCTTATTAAGGACACTGGGGGCTTCAAGCTGCCAAAGCCATGTTTCTTGAATGCCCATTGTGACTCCCCACCAATGGTGGGGAGCTCTGCCTGGGACCTGCCCACCCCACCATCCTGTTCCTGCTGCCCTCCTAGAATCCCTTCATAGCCTGCATAGAGGACTCCCAGCCCCTTGTACTGTCCTCATCATTAGCTCTGCACTGACCTCTGTCCCCAGGCCACACCTGTGCAGCCTCTCACAACATTCCCATTCCTTATTTGACATCCCCATAAGGGCATTGCAACTGTCATCTCCAATTTACCAAGACAAAAACTCTTCACTCTTTCCTCCGCTCAGCCTCTTCTAATCATATATGCAGAAATTCAAGCCAAAAACACAAGTCTTTCATAGTTTCTCTATTTCTCCCAACACCAACATTCAAACACCAGCAAGACTGAATATTCTATTTCCAATACCAATTCCTACCATTGCCACTGTACATCACCCCACAATTGCCTTGTCTTGCCAAGCTGCCCACTGTTTCTCATCTGGAGCACAATAACAGCCTTGGAAACCTTTGCTCCACTTCGGCGGCAGCCTCCCCACCACCTGCTCTCCACCCACAGCCAGAGCAATCTTGACAAAGCATGACTGGATGGCTATTTTCCACTGCAAGGACCTCTAGAGGCTGCTGTATCTGCACACACCCAGCCTGTAAGCTGGAGAGACACAGTCCTTCTCTTTAACTTCCCCAAACAGACTTGCCTGATAGGCGCCAGCCACATCCACATTCTTTCTGCTACTACCTTGGTACAAGGAGTTCAACTGAAATTCACATGAAGGCAATATAAAGAGTAAAAGGGCAGCCTCCTGTGTTTGCCCCCCTTGAGTGAAATGCTCAGAGGAAAGCCTTAAGACACTTCTAAAATAACTACTCTAATTCTAACTAGAATAAGAAATTAATTTTTAATGATAGACTATGTTTTGGCTTATTTTAGACTATACTTTATTAATATTTAATGACAGACTGTATTTGGTTCAGAAGTTACTTCATGCCTACAGGATGAAGACCCTCAGAAAACTGGATTGTAACGCTGATAGATTTCCTTAAGGATTCAACCTCAAAAAAGTACTAGATTTAGGAAAATTCTGCTATGTTTCCATTAAAATCCCTGATTTAGCTCTACTTTTATAATGGTTACAAAAAACATAAATTCCTTTAGGTGGTAAAGTAAATAAACTAAAAACTACATACTTTAATTAAAATTATTTTTTTTTCGAATGTGCCAAGTATTACAGTCACAAAAGTCAGAGAGTTATCTTGCTACTATTCCTAGTGAGGATCACCAAAATATGAATCCAAGAAGTATACAATCTAATGAAATAAATAATAAATATTTCTAAGCCCTAGGGAATAAATGTCACTGAAATTGTGTGCGTATTAAAAACATAGCATTTCAGAAGAAACATAAAATATTTAATATTATTTAATATTAACTTCCTTACTTATATAATAGTGGACTGCTTAACAAATATATTCTCATTGGATATGAGAACAGACATATAAGATAACAGAAGGTTAGACTTAAAAACACCAGTAAAATACCAAAAGAACATTTCGTCTGAAAGAGCATCATAATTACATTCCCATCTGCTGGGGTGAAATTCTTTTATTTTAACTAACAATTAATAATGGTTTCTGATAATCACTTTTAAGTAATGAAATTACCTATATAAAAAATACATGCATTGAAAGGAAATGGTTTCTCAAGTTTTTTTTTTTTAAATTAAAAATATTGTGATTTAGCTCAAGAAACATTTTGCAGAGTAGGGCTTTGAATTCTTTGGATAACACATGTGGGAGTTACTGACTGCTTCTGAATTTTGAATTGAACGTGGAATTCCTTATCATCTGTGAGTCTGTCATGAATTGGAGAAAGAGATCGTGGGCCTGATCAATAAATCTTAGTTTCAATTTCTCACTAGAAGTGTTATATGAGGTTTATGAAATATATGAGATGTTTTATAATTACTTTTAGACAAACAGGACAAATCTGAGAGGTCAAATACTTGTGTGCAAACGTCTAATCTGAGGTTGGAAGGGAATGCTGCTCCTGATTTCAGCCAGGACTATAGATTTCTGGGTGATTTCTCTAATACATGTGATCTCAGTGAGAATTGGGAGGACACCTATAGCTCTAGTTATCAGGGGCTTCTGGGGTGGCGAGAGTGTGCTCTGGACATCTCCTTGTCCCTCTCCACTTTAACCAGTTAAAGACACTATTTAGTAAAAACAGTGTGCCTGCCCACAGGCCATGCCCTTGCTACCCCCTTCTTCCAGCTGGCATGCCAGCCCTGCTCTTTTCTAGAAATTCAGAAGCAAAATCACATTAAATGATCAGAATACAATCTTTTTAAAAAATCATTCTCCTCAGACATCCCATGCCAAAGCCATAGTACAAGGGTGCTCTAGGTTAGAGAAGAGGTGGGCAAGCAGGTGCAGTGGCCTTGCAGACACACTGGGCAGCGCCTCTCTGCTTTACACACTGGATTCTGTGCAAGCTTACCTTCAAAGAGAGGATTCTGAGAATGAAAAATATCTTCAAACCACCATGCCAGGTAATGCAAACCCATTACAGAGATACCCATACATACACACACACACTCTTTTGGTGTGCTGTAACACTAATTACTTTCTGAGAAATTTAACAAGTAATTTTCCTTCAAACATGCTCTATCAAATTACCAAATAACAACATTTTTAAGAAATGCATATTCTTAAAATGGGAGAAAACTACTATTGCTTGAGCAATGTTACCATCCACATGATCAGGAAAGTAGACCTGAGTAATACAGATGTGAAGATCTATGCTACAGAATGCACTCTTTTCTCATGTGTTCTGAAGGATGCACATCTTAAGAGTAACTGAATTCTGTTCTTGCTGTTATTCCCAGGGAGGAGATTACTTACCATAAATATTTTTCTCTACTGTTGCTATCTGAGAAACTGCTTAACTGTTCATTTAAGAACACATGCAGGAGAAAGGCACTCTATCAACATTTCTAGAAAGCAAGTTGTCTTCCTGATTATTAGCCTTACCCATACGTTCAAAAAAGCATTTCTTATAATCTTATTGTCTTTAATATTTTTAACACAAGTATTTTGATATAAAGTGGGCATTCCTCTTCAGCATTTACAGAGCTAGATCTCAAAGAAAGTTAATAATGAATTAGTATTAACATTGATTCTCAACATGCAACTTCATTAAAATTGTTTCCATTCTTTCACTACTTAAAATATTTCACTAAGGGTTTGCTTACCTGGGAATATTCAAAGTCGGTGATAGGGGCTATGCTCTTGATGTAGTCTGATCGAAACTGATTTTCAGGGTTGGCCAGTGGAACTGGAGGTATAATAGTACTCATCGCTGAAATAATTGTCTTAAATAGGATGAAAAAATATGGATAAAGAGTAGTTAGGCTCCATATGTGATAATCTAAAATATATAATTTCTGTCTATACAGGTTAAGTAAACTTTCTAGTAAACAAACCCCCCTAAAAAAAAGTCCTTACCACAATAGCATCTTTAACATTTTTCCGTATGTCTAAAATTTTCTGCTTCTTTTCCCTGTATTGAAAGAGAATTTTTATTAGCTTAATTTACCCTTAGCACTGATTCCAGTCAATTGTGTGGGCTGCAGCACCAAGCTAGCCTGGTTCACTAGAGGGGAATGTCAGTTCAGCTTTGTACAGGTGTTATCTGGGAAAGGAAAATATTCCCCTTTTCTAATCTGTATTTTAAAAAAACTTGAAGGATACATTTTATAACCTATAGCTTTAAGCAACCATGTTTTGTTACCAAAGAAGTGGAAAAATCATTATGGATGTTGGATATAAATACAACTAAACAGTTATAAATATGTTTTACCTAAGTCTGTCCATTTGTTAATAAATGGAAATATATGCATACAAAAGATACTGAAAGTGTACACTGAGATATTAAGCATGCTCAGAGCAATACCAATAATACAGATCAATATCTAAGAATATCTAATAAATCCTATTTAGTTAAATATTTTTAAAGTCACTACCAGAAGAAGGATTTGCTAAATATACCAAATTCAACAGCAAATATCTGTTATTTTTCCCCTTAAAGGTCTCCTCAATTATCAAGTGAACTGTTGAGAGAAAGCACTTCTGGGAAGGCCAGGAAAAGTTTACAAGCAATTTGGATGCAGAACGGAAATCGATCATTCTTACTCCGGATTAAATCCATTGACGTGCAGGATCCTCATCTGTTTGACAATAGTGCTTTTCCCAGACTCGCCAGCCCCTGAAAACAAGCAAAAAGAACGCTGTAACCTGCACCCGCTCACAAGTCTCGTGCACCGCCAGGCCCAGCAGCCGTCGGGGCTCCGCCGCCCGGTGAACGCTGCGGGCCGGGCCCTTCTCCGCGGGGCCAGGAGCCGCCGCACCCCGGGCTTACCCAAGAGCAGCAAGCGGTGAGTAGCTTTGTAGGCCAGGCGCTCTTTCTGCAGCTGCTTCTCTATCTTTTTGTTGGCTTCGCGTCGTTCTTTTTCATCGACGCCCTGGTCTTCTGCTGTCTTGCTGTTGCCCAAACACCCCATGCTTGCCGGCTCGACGGCTCTAGGCACAGTCAGGAATGTGCGCACAAAGTAAAAGCGACGCGTGGATGCCGCAGGTTCTGCGATGGCCGCTGCCCTCGCTGCTGAGAGAGGCCCCGGTCTCTCGGCGCTTCTCGGTCAGAACAGGATTTTCTTCTCCCTCCCCGCCCGCCGCAAACTCCCAACTGAAAAGACTGTAAGGAAAACGCGCGGAACAAAAGGCTTTAAAAAATGTAATTATTTTAAAGATCTGCTGGGTAAACACTGTACAACTGAACCCGGCCGGGTGTGGCAAGGGAGCCGAGCTCTGCAGAAGACACTGGCGGTGGCCGCGAGTCCCTGGGCCCGCACTCCCCGCCGCACTCGGCTCCTCCCAGCAGGGGCCCCAAGGAGCTGCGGGGTGGCCAAGCGCAGCACGGAGGGACAGAGTACAGAGCGTCACCAGGTCCCCACAGAGCGACTGTGGGCACCTAAGGTGCCAGCTTGCGCTCCCCTCCCTGGCCCAGGCTCCAGAAGGGGAAGGGGACCTTGGCTCAGAAGAGGCCAGGTCTTGGGTCTCCGGCTCTCCGCTACCGATGCTGGAGACGTCGGGGAACCGGGATGGACCGGCCGGAGGAAGGGATGAAGAGAGTGAGGAAAGGAGGAAGGGAGGGAGGGCGGGGCTCTTACTCGCTGGGGTTCGGGGTCCGGGCGCCACAGGCTCGGCTGCGCAGCTCCCTCGTACAGGAGCCCCAGCCTGAGAGAGAGTCTAGGCGCGCACCCCGTTGTCTCCGACACCTCCCAGCTCCGCGGCAGGCTAGGACTCGTGGGATCATGCATATTCTATCAGGGAGGAGGGTCTCCAAGAGGCGCACCAGTACACCGCTTTTGTTCCCTTCAGCTTCTAGACTATTCCAGCTCACCCACGCCGCCGCCTCCCCAGCCTCCTGTCTTTACTTCCAGCCCCCGTTTCTTCCTTGCACTTCTCCCAAGCAGCTCTGCCACTTTTCTAGGAGACACTACGGTCTCGAACTTGACTTTGCAGCAGAGGAGCCAAAGCAGGCAAGAGACTGGCCCCCTGCTGTCCTTGCTGAGCGCCCTCCGGAGCGGACGCAGCCTGCTGTACATGGGCAGGGCCCTGGACGGAGGGGCTGGAGGCCCGAGCGTTGGCTGGGCTGAAGTCGTGGGCGCCCGTACCAAGCGTGGGGGCCACTCTTGGGTGTGGGGGGCTGCTTCAGGCTGAGGGTCTCTGGGCTTCACACTGCGTGCATCTTTTGCTCAGCCCCGTGATCAAGTCCCTCCTGTTGCCGGGAGAGCACACCTCTTCCCCACCCCAGCCCCTGCGCCGTGCACTCTGTTCGCCTTCCGGTCCACCAGCTCCTGCAGCAGCAGCTTCGCTTCTTCCAGGTGGTTTCGTGCACACACGTTCATCTCTGCCACTTTCCACCTGACGCCCCTAGTTAGTCCCACCAGTGTTCCTCTGCCCACTGCAACCAAGAATTGAAAAGGGACTCTCACTGCCTGAGAGTCTTATTTCCCGCCTCCTGTTCGCCTCTCAGCCCCTAGCAGCCTGGTTTTGGCCCACACGTGGAAAATATTCTTACCAAGGGCACCTATCAAATAAATTTGATCTTTATTTTGACTTTTCCATGGCACCTAAGCTAACCACTCCTGGATATCCTTCTTGACCCCGGGCTTCCCTACATGGCCCTTTGGGCTTTAGGCTGGTCCTCTGGGCTCCTCCCTCATTGTAAGGGGGGTTTGGGGGGGAGCCTTAGCCCCAGCACATCCTCTCCCCTCACATGGGCTCCTGACTGTGTCCTCCATACTCTGCACACAGGCTCTCAATAAGTCCTCCCTGGATGTCGAGCCAGCCTACCCTACTGATTACCACTGTCCCCACACACTCCCTCCATGTGCCTAGATGCTGCAGGTGCACTTTGCCAAGGACTAGTCCGTCCCTGGTACTGCCCCACGGTTTCTACCTGCTCCTTCCCCTTTCTTTGGAGGAAGGGCCTTTGATTTTCCAAGCCAGAACCATAGGAGTCATTCCAGACTCTTCTTTTTTTCTTGCAAACCCAAACAGTTTCTGTGTTCTGTCAGTCTTTAGGTCTTTTGCCTAAATACCCTTTCCACCCCATCTTCCATAGCCATGGTCTTAGATCACTAATTCCATGCTAGATTCCAGTGGCAGCCTCCTGACTATGCCCACCAGCTCCCATCTCACGTTCTCTAGCACACCCTGCATAGTGTGTACCCAACTATGTCACTGTCCCCATCCTCCAGAAAGCCCTGGCATGGTCCTTCAGCGAGGTACAAACTCCGGTTCCTGCTCTGCTCCATCCTAACCCTAGTAGTTCCTGAAAAGGCTGAAACAGGTGCCTAGGCTGCTTCTCTTTCGGGAATACCTGGGGCCCCCTCCCTGTCTGGACCAGCTCCTAGTTACTCTAGCACCTGAAGCTGTGTCTTACTGTTTCCCTCACAGCTAAGGTCAGGCGTCCTTACTCCCTGGTCTCACCCATCACCTTGCTTGCAATGGTTTGTTTACTGCTCCATCAAAACGCCAGACACTGGACCTCTTGAGCCAGGGCTGACTCTGTGTACCTGCTGCACACATGCCTAGACACACTCTGTGGATTTTGTGTTGAAAGGATGAGTGAATTTATGAAAATCAAAGATAACTCCAGCTCAAGATACTTCTCATGAAAAGAATTTCATAATCAAATTTTAAATTCACAAAATATTTGTCCAGTTTAGCACTATATTAAAAATAAGAATACTTTTTAAAAACAAAAGCAACAGATTACTCTTTTTGACACAGAGGCAAAATATAGTCATATTCCATTCTGAGCAAGGTCAAAAGTTCTAGTCTTGTGGGAGAGGATAATTTAGCACAGTCCCACACCTCACACCTTGTGAGTGTGCCAATACACACGCACACGTGCCCACATCAAACACACACACACAGACACACACACGTGCCCACATCAACCCCACATGTACTATGGCTAATGGGGTGGAGAGAGGAGAGGAAAGTTCTTTTTAAAAAGCTTAGTGTAGGGCAGTGCCTAAGCTAAGCCTACTCCGTGGCTTAGGCCTCAGGAGTAGGGCACCAGCCCCATATACTGGAAGTGGCAGGTTCAAACCTGGCCCTGGCCAAAACCTGAAACAAACAAACAAAAAAAGCTTAGTGTAGATGTTTATAAGGATTTGTTAATATTTTTAATGCCAATATTCCAATAAACTATTGGAAAGAAGGGGACAAAACAAATCCCACAAAAGGGAGGATTAAGTTATAAAGGAATCCAGAAGTCATACTGTTAAGGCAGCCTGATACCCTACAATATAGTCACCTTAAAAATATAGCAAAGGTTTCCACTTGTTCACATTTAGAAATTAAGGATAAAGACAACTTTTATATTTGAAATTTAGAAGGCTTGGATAAACATGTTATAAAAACATTCCACAAGGTACCCAGTCAGTTAATGTATAAATAATACAGTGATATAATATATGCACTGTAAAATAGCTTCTAATTACTGAGTGATTGCTGGCACTGGATTAAATCCTTTCCACGGAGAAATTTATTTGGTATGTGCAGTTACTCTAAAAGGCAGGAACTACTGCCATCTTTTTACAGTGGGTGAGAGGCCTGAGCAAGAGGAGTTTCTGAGACAAGCCTTGCAGCCTGGTGGCTGTGTCTACACAACACTCTACAGTGAGTGCTAGTGATGTGCAGAAGAAGCAGGTGGAGGCAGACTGGGCTGGGCCCAGGCTGCACTGAAAAGTAGAGAAGGGACAAACCCCTCACATCCAGGGGCATTTGGAAGGCACAAAATTTGGGGCACAGGGGCAAAAACAAAACAGTGCTTTTTTTTTTTTCTCTCATACTGAGATTTAAGACATAGAAAGTATCTGAAGTTCTAGTGAATTTAAAAATTTAATTATTTAAATTTCTCTTATAGTTAAGTTTTCTGAATTCTGCATAATGATCTAAAGTTTTGGTTTGGCCAGGCATGATGGCACACGCCTGTAATCCCAGCACTTTGGGAAGTTGATATGTGTGTGTGGGAGGGTGGGAGTGGGCACTCGATTGAACCCAGGAGCGGAGGCTGCAGTCAGCTGTGACCATATATTGCCCTCCAACCTGGGTGACAGAACAAGACCCTATCTACAAAAAGAAAAAAGAAAAAAATTTATTATTTTGATTTTGGTTTCTTTCAGTCCTTCTGATTAAAGATGGCAAATGTTGAAAAAAAGTCACCTTGTTCTCTGGTTAGCTGAACTCAGGCTATAACAGTGGTAAAAAGAAAATTTATTTCCCATTTTAAAGAAGCTCTCCACAGAAATCAACACTATATGAGAAAGTTCAGCTCATGACAGGCCTAGATCCAAGAGATGCTCATCACGTCTGAAGAATGGTCACAGCGATGCATAGTACAAGATAGTGGATACACCAAATTTTAAATAAAAAACTTAATACCTGGTTTTCTGTAGTCTTTATTCTTTGAAGGTTATGGCAGATTAAAATGATAAAGTTTTAAAAGAAGAGGACCAAAACTTTATGAAATTGGAATAGTCGATAATTTAGTGCACTGACCATGCTCCAGAAGCTTCAGCCACCTGCATCCTCAGGGTGGCAGTCCAGCCAGAGCGCCCAGCTGGGGAGTGCTGTGTGTGGGCCTGAGAGACATGCTGCTCTTTTTCTCTGTGTCTTGGTGGAAATAACTTGTGTAGAATGAACTTCATCATTCATTTTTAGCAGCAGAGATTACTCTGTGACCTAATCATTTGAAAAAAATCATGGTAATTTGTTTTACATTTTTTCATAGAAAGGCAGGGAGATATTTTCTATTTCCATTTTATATGACACTCTGTGAGGAAATCCTTAAACAGTCATTGAAATAATTTATCTTCTTTTTTCCCTTACTAAGTAACATTAGTTTTCAGAAGTGCCATCCATAAAGGATAGTAAAACGCTCTTCTTTACTGTCAGCTTTAAAAACCAAGATAACAACAAATCATTAGGAAAAGTATGTTAAATGTTTCTGAATCCACTCCTTGTCTAAGACCCAGGATTGAAATATTTCTTTCAGAACACTCACCATGGTGTCATAGATAGTAATTCAATTACTGTGTTAAAAGGTTAAGGTGGAAAGGCCGCAAATACAGTAAAACAAAACAAAATATCATGCAAAACATAATAGAAGGAATATTGCAAACAGAATGGAGCCATCAAAGCCTTATAGTTCAAAAAAGTCTGTGAAAATCACCAAACTGGATATGGTTAGAAGGCAAGGGCAGCTTTGGGATTGTGGACACATTTAAAAAGAAACAGGACACATAAGAGTTGCACTTAAAATATTTTTTACAGGCTTGGCACCTGTGGCTCAAGCAGCTAAGGAGCCAGTCACATACACCTGAGCTGACGGAAATCCGGCATGGGGCCTGCCAAACAACAATGACGGCTGTAACCAAAAAATAGCTGGGCCTTGTGGTGGGTGCCTGTGGTCCCCGCTACTTGGGAGGTGGAGGCAGGAGACTCGCTTGAGCCAGGAGTTGGAGGATGCTGTGAGCTGCGATGCCATAGCATTCTACCCAGGGTGACAGCTTGAGGCTCTGTCTCAAAAAAAAAAAAAAAAAAAAATATATATATATATCTTGTACAAACCAGAAATCAAATAAGGTGCTCAGTGACTAAGAGGAGGCTATGCCTGAACGTTTAAGTCAGCAGTCCGGTCTGTCTCATTCTGCTGGTTACCTCAAGTACCCAGTTACATTCTGGACTGTCACAGGGATTCAAACACATGTTGTTTAACTTAGATGTTTTAATAATTAAGTTTCAAAACTAACCTAATCAGCTTTAAAGGTATTTCTTTCTTTACTAATTAATAAACATCAGATGAAGTAAAATGCAAAAATTTTGCAAACAAATCTATCATGCACGAAAAAAGCTTACATCTTATGGAGTATTTTATGATGAAAAAAAAAAACTTTTAGCCCTTAGAGATGGTTCTAGATACTATGAGTTTTCTAGTCCTCAAATTATTAAATTTATTAACACTGTCTATTTATAAAGTGAGTCAGACCCCACAAAGTCCCTTGATTTGGAGTAAAAAAGAGACACAAACAATGTGTTCTGTATCATGAATGGCGACAGTGAGAGCTTCTGTGGCTATCAGAGGCCTGGTGGCAGAACCCTGACCCCAGCACCCAATGCAGTGTCAGTCCTAGAACTAACACTCTCATTTAACGTTGGACTTTGGTAATGTCTGTGCACCTCACAGCTGTTCTCATGTTTTAAGCAAATTAAGTGACAATATACCCTAAGGAAAGATGGTTAATAGAATCCAATTTCATGTCTAGTACAACACAGATTCATGTAATTGAATTCATGTTTATTCCTCCCCAGAGGCCACCATTGACAGAAATATATTTTCCAGAAAAGGTAAGAAAATGATGATCAATTTCTTACGTTCCTGAACAGTTAGGAAAACAAGGCTAGTGTACTCTACTCACTCAGGGCAGCCTGATGATGTGTTTGAGCCAAAGGCTGAATGGTGTGGGAAGAGCTTGAGGGTATGTGTGGCCCAACAAAGGGAAAACCTTCATCAAGAAAAAGGGAGAACGCCAGCCACGTACACCTAAGGTGGCAGGTTCGAATCCCCAGCCTGGGCCCGCCAAACAACAATGATGGCTGTAACCAAAAAATGGCCGGACGTTGTGGCGGGCGCCTGTGGTCCCAGTTACTTGGGAGGCGGAGGCAGGAGACTCGCTTGAGCCCAGGAGTTGGAGGTTGCTATGAGCTGTGATGCCATAACACTCTACCCAGGGGGATAGCTTGAGGTTCTGTCTCCAAAAAAAAAAAAACATTATTACAAAGCTTCTAATAAGCCCCTTTCTCTATCTTGAGCCCTACTTTCCAAAGGAATCCCCTTCTAGCTTTCTCTTCTGATGTTTACATTCATTTTCCAAATTAAAATATTCCTTTTTTTGGTCTTCCCATCATCTAAACAAAGAGCTGCTTTTTGTCACTATGCACTAGATGGCATTTTCTAGAATTTTATGTATAGAGAGTCACACAATATTTAAGCTCTTTGCTTGCCTTTCGCTGAACATGATTATTTAGAGATCTTTCGATGCAGTTGCCTATGTCAATAGTGTAAACCTTTTTTTCTTACAGAGTAGCATTTCATTGTATGAGACATGACATTTAAGTTAGTGACTTCATCCTAGACTGTATACCCCATTGCTGAATATCACTATAGTCACCTTTGAAGTACTCCTCTTAAAAGGCTATGCACCAATGTCAGCACCTAGTCCACCTTTCAAAGCAATTTTGAAACTCTTTTGCTGGAATGGACATCAAAGCTGTTGTTGTATTACTTTTGACGTCCTGAATGTGATCAAAATCTCTTCCTTTCAATATTTCCTTTATCTTCGGATAAAGAAAAAAGTCATTAGAAACCAGATCAAGTGAGTAGGGAGGCTATTTCCAATACGGTTATTTGTTTATTGGCTAAAAACTCCCTCACAGCGCAGCGTGAGCTGGTGCATTGTCATGATGAAAGCCATAAGTTGTAGGCCAAAAGTTCAGGTCATTTTCATCTGTTTTACATAGACTTTTCAGCACTTCCAAATAGTAAACTTGGTTAACTATTCATCCAGTTGGTACTATTTCATGATGAACAATTCCTCTGATTGGAAAAATGGTGAGGAACATCATTTTAACTCTTGATTTGGACTGACAGAACTTTTGGTCATGGAGAATTGGCTGACTGCCATTGTGCACCTTGATACTTCGTTTCAGGGTCATACTGGTACACTCACGTTTCATCATCAGGGTCTATAACCTGGCTCATGTCTGGGAATTGAATGAGGGGCCGTGACTTATTGGTGATTCACACTTGACTTTAGTTCACTTGACCTGGAACTTTTCTGCTTATAATAATCAAGTCAGAATTTAGTAGGCTTCCTCTCTATTTCACTTTTAGAAATATCATTATTAATGGTAAATTAAATTCAATGTGTTCTAATGTTTCCTCTATACTTTGAATCCCTAGCCAACTGCAAAGGCTGCCACATGGTCTCTGCCATCCGGGATTTAATTATTCCTATTGAATTTAAGTTTCTCAGTTCAGAGACCACAGTAAGGTCTGGCCTATAGATAAGAATGATCTTAACAGATACTGGGGCTCCTCTTAACAGATGCTGGGGATCATCTCACAGATTTGTTTCTCACAGTCACAGTGAAAGGTGTATATTCTGCATTCTCCCAGGTAAGTAAGTAGGTCTTAAAGCACAAATACACTCCAACATTCCAATTTCCCTAAATTGATTCCCTTTCTCTACATTTAATTACGGTAGGCCCAACATATGTAACTCACTCACCATGGACCCTGTTTTTGTCCATGTTTCAGCCAACCAAACGATTAGAACCCTCTCTAATTTCCCAAGCTATAACATCAAATATAGAATTGATGCTTAATTAGCCCATGTCAATAAAATTAATGGATTCAAGTTACATCATTACCTTGCACCCTTAATATAAATTCTTCTATATCAGTGGTTCTCAACCTTCCTAATGGCACAACTCTTTAATGTAGTTCCTCATGTTGTGGTGACCCCCAACCATAAAATTATTTTCATACACCTGTATTTGCATGGGGTGTATGTGATGGTTTTAGGAAAACCGTGTGAAAGGGTCGTTCGACTCCCAAAGGAGTCATGATCCACTGCCCTACATAATTCTGGATTTTATACATATTAAAAAAAAAAAAGGAAACAGAAGAAAAAAATTTTTGAAGTGTTGTTCACCTATCATGGGTCACACTTTGTTCTACCCCATAAAGGACAACTGAGATACGGAGTTCTGATTCTAATTATAAGTCTAGAAGAAAAAGAGGAGTGGTGGGGGTAAGTCCTGAGGAGAATCAGCGTTGTATTATATGGCAGTTGCTTTAGGGGAGGTTGTTATGGTTTTCTCATGCAATGAAGGCTTAATCCTCTCAGACAGGGGCAGAGAGGCTACTTCCAAGGGGGTTGAGGAGGCTGCTCCACTGGCAAAGAAGGCTTACCAGAATTTAGGGGCTTAATGTATCCAGATTCATCAGATTCTTCCCATACATTCCTATTCCAGCTTTCTGGCTCTCATTCTTCATCAATGGCTTCTCCTCAATAGTAGATACCTGTAAGGCTGGGAGTACAATGAACAGTTGTAATTTTACCAGCCACAGGATGAGATTTTTTGTGTGATTTTTCGGCATTCTCAGCCTTGCAGCTACAAGTATTGAGAGTCTCCTCCACGGCATGTTCATAAGCTTTCCAGTCATTTGCACAGTGCTTGAGCTGGGAATTGAACGTCCTGGGCTCATCCTTTTTTTCCCCCCTTTTTTGGCAACATTAGGAACATCCAACCAATCTCATTCTATTCTTTAGTGTGTCAAACATGTTTGAAAGTATTACATGTACAGTCACCCAGATCATTGCTTCTTAGAAGTGGTTGATCCGGAGTATCTAATGGTGATATTTTGTTTATCTCTATGGCCAGATCACACCATGATCTATAGTGCTTTTCTACTCTAGAGATAGCATCATTAGCATTGTTGAATCTCATAAGATGAGAGAACCAGTCCCAGAAACCCCCAGACCAATTCAAAAAACTCATTAAAATTCTGTTCCTCTAAAACCATTCAGTCCCAAAATCTACATTAGAGTTATCCAGAGAAACAGAATCAATAGGATGTATACATATTTATCCATAGACAGTGGAACCTCTGTAAGTTGACCATCCAAGGGACAGTAACAAACTGATCAACATATAGAGGTGGTCAACACAAGGAACTAGGCCTGCTGTACTGATACGTACATGTAGTGCATGTCTAGTCTATGAAAATTGGGTTGATTTAAGGAAGTGGTCAATGTAGAGAGGTGGTCAATTATAAGATATGTTGGGTTTGGGGTTAGTAAAATGACAGTCAAGCGGGCTATATCATAAACAACTACATAGGGAAGAGAAGTTTTCACTGGGCCAAAGGTGACTCAGTACAAGTGGGTTTCACACAACTTGGGTGAGGCTTGAAAATGATGCTGAGGCAAAAAACTATACTATGCGGCTAGTCTCACTGAGTCTCAGTTGGCTTATCTATAAAACAAAGGAAATCATTTTTCCTGTTAGGATAAAATGATATATGTAAAATTCTTAGCACATTGTGGATATTTGTTAAATGGTAGATAGTACTAATATATTAAATATATTTGGTGGATATTTGTTAAATGGTAGGTAGTACTAATATATTTAATTTGCATTCAGATACAAAATTTAAGGCTCTAAATTCCTATGACATATAGCTTTGGAACCATGACTAAGAGTATTTTTTATATAAAAAGGAATAAAAAAAAAAATCACTGCCAGTTAACCTTTGCTAGTTAACCTTTGACAGAATGTCTTCCTATCACTGAGAATTATTATTTTATGCTTTAAAAGAAAACTCCTTTAGAGGTTTAAAATTATATGTCTACTGTATATCATATAACCAAAGAAATGGTTAAGGGATTCCCAAAATTTCTACATTTGCAGAATCTAAATCTTTTAAAATACTTTTTGGACTGAGAGTTATTGACGTCCACACTTTTCAACAAGACTTCATGCCCTGTGCCACACAGGATTTTAATTAGACTTATTTAACTAAATTATTTAATTAAATAGATTTCTCCAAAGCATTTATCAGGAAAAATTTTAAGGATATGGAGAAGTTCAAAGAATAGTAAAATGGATAACTACATATTTTCTCAAGCTACTATCAGTCACTGACACATCATAACTATCTGGCTAACAGCAATTTCCTGACAACATAATGTTAAGTACATCTCAATTTTGAAAATTTTTGTAACAAACAAACAAAAATATTTGCGTCTTAGGATCAAAGAAATAGATTTGTTTATATTGTAATATATGTAATACAAGAACACTATATTTGTATGCTGTTTGCAAGGTAAATTTGATTTTGTGCTTTCATGCTCATTTTTATAATTTTTTTTTGATGTACAGGGATTTTCAACAGCATTAAAAATACTGACTGATAAATTCTTATCACAGCATAGACCATGATATAGAATATGAAAAAAATAAGTCTTGGGCATCAAAATTCTAAGACACTTTAACTTTCCTTGGATCTTTCTATCTTTTTTTCTGAGAATTCATAGAATCTCATTCATATGATCAGGTAGCAATTGAAAGAAAAAATTAGAAAAACCTAGCCTACACTTTGCTGTTTAACCTCAGGCATTATTCTCAATCTCTCTCTCTTTTTTTTTTCCTTTTTTTAAATTTTTGCCACAGTTTTTACCATCTGTTATGAAAGGATTGTTTCTGCCTATGGTATTGCTTAGAAGAGGTTATTAGAACTTTTGTCTATCTCCAGGATACCTAACAAGAAACCTACAAGTGGTAATATCAGTTAGAAAAGATGTTGGGAAAATTAAAAACAAGGTATTGCTATTCCAGTTCAATAGTGAGGTACATAGGACTTATAAGCTCATGAAAGAGACCAGATAGGTTTCCTGGCTACCTGAATAGAACCAAAAATGCTCAGGACTTGTAAGATTACTAAAATGTAAGGATTAGATTTCCTTTCACACAGAACAAAATTAGATATAACATCTCTTCTGAAGGAAAATGAATCTGTCAGAATGGGGGAGCGTTGCAAACCTATTTTCTATGAAAGATGTTTGCTTTACAAACTGAGAACTAAAACCACTCTTCAGCATATAATTTTCAAAATAACATGTGTGGTGCTTTTCACACAAGTAGGAGAAAATCAATGTGTACTAGTAAAAATAATTCAATTAGTGATTATCAGCAGGAGAATATCAATTGGTTTTTCTTCAGTGCTGTAAAGGTTAATTTGTAATTTCAATTATATTCTTTATCCTTTTAACTGTGCTTCCTCCTCAGAATTTCTTTCCAGTTCAATCTAGAAATTCACATAATAATAATCATTCTAGTTGTTGTACCGTTAGCTGTGCAAAGAGACAAACTTCCGAATGGGAGAAGATGTTTGCATGCTATGAATCTGACAAGGGGCTGATAACTAGAATCTATAGAGGACTCAAATTGATGAACAAGAAAAGAGCAAATAACCCTATTTCTAAGTGGGCAAGAGACTTGAACAGAAACTTCTTTGAAGAAGACAGGTGAATGGCTAATGAATGCGTGAAAAATACTCATCCTCTCTATTCATTAGAGAAATGCAAATCAAAACCACTCTGAGATATCACCTAAGCCCATTGAGAATAGTCCACATCACAAAGTCCCCAAGCTGGAGATGCTGGGTGGGACTGCAGACTAACATAACCTCTGTGGAAAGAAGTATGGAGAACTCTTAAAGAGCTACAGGTAGACCTTCCATTTGATCCTACAATCCCAGGACTATTAGGTATCTACCCAGAAGAAAAAAAACATTTTACCATAAGGACATTTGCACTAGAATGTTTATTCAGCTCAATTTACAATTGCCACATGTGGAATCAACCCAAGTGCCCATCACTTGTCCATATGTATACCATGGAATACTATTCAGCCATAAAAAGATGGAGACTTTACATCTTTTGTATTTATCTGAATGGGGTTAAGCACATTCTTCTTAGTAAAGTATCACAAGAATGGAAAAGCAAGTATCCAATGTACTCAATACTAATATGAAACTAGTAGATGAACAACTACATGTCTCCACAAGAGAAAAACACACTTATATTCAAGGGGGAAGGGGGAAGGAGGGAAATGGAAAAGTGGAAGAGGGAGGGGGAATTAGTAAGCTCTCAGTTAATGTGAACCAGGTAAGGGTATACCTATGCCCCCTGGTGAACAGGGCAACTACAACTTAAACTTTACCTTAGAAACCCAAACAATGTAGCTTGTTTAATCATTTATACCCTCCTATTAATCTGAAATAAAATAAGATAATAACAGTGATCATTCTATTTGCGTGAAGATGATATCATTTCTATCTCATCAGCAGCTCTTCTTCCCAGGTGGTAGATGGGGACAGCCTTTACCTGATCTATAAAGGGAAGAGTAATGGGCCATCATTGAAAAACTGGAGTCACACTCCCGGTGGATGGTTTAGGAGAATTTCTTTGGGAACTTTTATTCTCAAAAGCAGCTCTTGAGTATCATTAGCTGCTACTTCCATCCAGATTTTTTTTCTACTTTTCCTCATGTGAAACGTGAAACAAATTCACCTTCCATAACTAAAACTCCTCATCGTTTTATTTTTTTAACTACAGATTTTAGAGATGACTTCAGTCTTAGACATTGTGTAGCTCATTCTTCTACTTGTTCCATGAGGCCCTTGGTGGGGGGAGAGAGGGGGGAGGGTCTGGATTTCCTATCCCCATTCCTTTCTCCTTTGTCTTAGTCTGTTGTTTATAACAGAATACATAAAACTGGGTAATTTATTTTTTAAAAAAGAATTTATTTTTTATAGTTATGAAGCCTAGGAAGGCCAAGGTTGCAGGACCACATTTAGGGAGTATCTTCCTGCTGACTGGACTCTGCAGATTCTCTAGGTGGCACCTGGTAAGGGACTGGGTGTGCTAGCCCAGGTCTCTCTACCGCTTCTTATAAAGCCACCAGTCCCACTCCTGTGATGACCTATTAATTCATTAGCCCCTTAATTCATTAATGGATTAATCCATTCGTTAGGACAGAGCTTTCATGGACCAATCACATCTTAAAGGTTTCATTTCTCAATACTGCAACATTGGGTAGTTTCAGCATGAGATTTGTAGGGGACAGACATTCAAACTATGCATCTTCCTGTCTGTTTACTACATTGGTTTATTCGTTTGGTTCTTTTTGAAAAGAGTTTTCTCTAAGAAAGTTTTAAAAGCCACATGAAATCCTCCAACTTTACAGATAAGGCAATTAGGGAAGGTCAAAGCTGACCTAGTCATACCTAGACCATCTCATTTCTGATTAGCATTGTCCCTATTTGGATATAAGATATATATTGTGTCAGCATTAGTTCTGTATATATTTTATATTTGCTAGGATTCTTCCTGTTGTGAATTTCAGAAACCTCACTTGAGCCAACTTTAGCAAAAAAAAAGGAGCGAGAATATATTGGCAGAATTCAAGGAAGAAAGGGTATTTTATGGAATCCAAGGAATAGTCACACAACCAAACCAAAGTTGCAACTGGACTTCTGGGATAGCTGAAACCTGAGGTCTAAGTGCTGATGGCCTCGGTTTGGATTTCCAAATTCCAACTTTACCCAATGTGAGAAAAACTGGTCTAATTGAAATGTCTCTTTTCCAAGACCAAAATTTCCAGAAAAGAAATCTACTTAGGAAGTGTGGCTTAAAAAACAATCACTAGACTGATGAATTTGGCTACAGAAAACACCTCCTTTAAAAATGGCTTACTGCTCCCATAAAACTCGCAGATGAGTGAGGAGCATAAGGGAAGAAGGATGGCAGAGTTCCCAGAAACGTAACAGTTTGGACCAAAAACAAACAAACGAACAAGTCCCAGTACATCAGTATGTGTGCTTTAAAGCTGCACCAGAAAGTTAAGTTTTAAAAATCTTTCATGGTGTTAGGTAGACAGCAAGGGACCTCTGAGACACTCCTGGGGAGCAAAGCCAGCCCTCGGCATTGGTGCTGCCTCCAGCAATTGCCCCACCTGAGAAAAAGGACAAAGGCAGGCCTTAGAGCTTCCCCACTGCAATACTATCCTAGGCACCTGTCACCCCTGGGGCAAGAGGAAACTCTGCCAATCTGCTAAAGGCTGCAGGGAATCCCCAGCCCAAAAGCCAGGCAGCTAAGGCATAATAGAAGTTGGGAAGTCATCTAGAGTCACTTAAAGCTAATTGTCACATCATTACCTGTCCATCAAAGTGGTTCTATGATGATTTCTGAAGCACAAGAAGGGCCCAAGTCAAATAATGTAAAACTGGACCCCAGACCATTACTAAGTCCTTTTCTGTCACAATGAGGGGGACCATTATTGTCTATGGTGAACCTATCTTGCTCAGGAAACCTATCCTCTTCCTCAATCAAGTTTGTTTCACGCTTGCCTTACTTTTGGTGGGTCTGGTCATTCTTTGGCCAAGAGCATACTGAGAACCAAGAACACAAACAACTTCCTGAACCCAATAATTGTACTTGAAAAGGCATTTATTTAATAGGTTTTATAAAATTAAAACGTTCAATCATTTTTCGCTAGATATTGCTCTATGTAAGTTCCATCTCCCTAACCAGAAACTACGAAGCACTTGAAGGTCAAGAAGAGAAAAACCAAACATAACCCCCATAATACTGAGAATAATGTTAGGTCACACAGTTGGGGCTGATTTAATCCCTATTGAATTAAGTTAATAAGTAATTAATTACTCACCATGTTCAATGAGTGAACTATTTATTTTGTCTCCATTGTAGTTTATCTAAATAAGAACTTTTATGTTCAGACAAGTCAAAGTAATATTAATAGCACAGTGCTATCTGATGTCCAGGATGTAGTTTGAGCTCCATCACCAAGTTGATGTATGAGCTTGATCAAGTCAAAGTCTGCTTCCTAATCTAGAAAATGAACTAATTGATTTTAGAAGTTTATCCCAGAAAAATACTATCAAAGCTACAAGATGCTAATATTTCAATAGAAGCAAGTATACCAAATATGTTTTAATTCTATAGTTCGTACTGCATTAGATTTTTCAAGCTCTTCTTCTTAAATATATTAGCAAAATTTCCCTGAGATTGCAGTGGAACAAAAAGGAAGATTCCAGTAATGCTTTAATATTTTCTATATATTTAAATTGTTGAATCATGAAATATTTGGGCGGGAAGAGAAGTTAAAGATCAGACCTAGTCTCTACCAAATGCAAGTATAAATTCTAGAACACCCCTGAGAAGTGGTCATCTTGCCAGTGACTAGAAACTTACAGTGTAATGGATCTGTCTATTCAAATGTTGAATAATTCTAATTGTTTCAGAGATGTTTCTTTTACAGCTGTAACCTGTCTTCCTGTAATTATCTCTCATTGTTATCAATTCTGCTCCCTGGAGTAAAACAAAACACATCTTTTCTCTCTTCCATAAGACAATCTTCAAGTATTTGAAGGTGTTTTTTTTTCTACCAACTAAATACTAAATACTCTATTTCCTTTGACCATTCCTTTGACAAAATCTTCATGTTGCTCTCTTCTATAGAGCAGTTTGTCGTCACACAGGACTTGGCACAAACTGGTGATGAGATCTCACGAGTAGGAATAACAATAGGGCTATTACCCTTTGGGAACTGGATGCAATATTTCAACAACCACAGTAGAAGATGCCAATCACGTCTATGGGTGCCACTCCCCACTGTCATTCACTATTGAGAACGTGAAGAGTCAGAATCAGACTTATACATTAAACAAATTTCTCTTGCAACTATGTCTGTCATCCTAGTTATAATAGAATTGATTTTTTAAATCCAAACTTTAAGACTGTATTTACCCCAGTCGAATGTCACTTGGTCACACTCAGTGCATACTGTAGGTATGAAAATGTACCATGTAAATACTCAGCTGAGCGAAGAATAGTTGACAGACAGCGCCAGCTCCCTGCCCATCTGAATCCCCCAATTCAATTTGCATAGTGGTATCATTGGTGTAATGGTCATGTTTCTCCTGGGCTTCCATTGCTCCCCCCACCCTCTCTTCAGCCAAAACTTTCTTAGAACTATGCTACATAGTCTGAGACACTTCCTACCCTAGCTTTCTTTCCCCTTTCCTTTAATATGCATCAGGTTTGCTGCTTGCAAGCTGAAGCCTCTCTCTGCTTCGTCCCCTTTAAGCTCTTGCAACCAATTCCATTTTGGCATCTGCTACTCAGAGCACCTGAATTACACAAGCAGTACTAAGAGTGGTCTAAGAAACCAAGCAGTCAGATGGGATTTGGGGATTGACTCATTGGCCATTCCATGAGCAAAGAGGAAACCCTCCTGAGTGGTAAGTGGGACATGGCTCATTCCTGGCTCAGGACAGTAGCTTGA